>NW_019059750.1:703748-724077 GCF_000696155.1 Zootermopsis nevadensis
TACGCTTAACTACACCAGAGCTGGTAGTGGCTGATATGTGTATGTTCTAGAAGTTGGTTCCTACCAACTTGAGCTTTGTCACTCAAGATTTAATGGTTAAGGTAGTCAGTATGCTACAGTAATACCAAAGTCATAACTCAATTAATACATCCATATTTGCCCTACACTTAAAACAAGCTTAGATAGTGTATTCAATACCAGAATACACATATTTTCCTCATGCCTTCTTCGCAACACCTTGTTTGGAAAATAAATGTGTCAATTTTGAAAAGCTAAACATTTCTAATATTTTAAATTTTGAAAATATGAAAACACGCTCAATTTTAAAATTTCCTAAAATTTTTAAAATTTCGAAAACCCAAAATTAAAAATTTCTACATACGAAATTCCAAAATGTAAACTGATATTTAAACAACTATCCTAACCCAGACTTCCTTCACTGAAATTAAAGAAGCCTAACCTAACATAACATAACGTCTTAACAAACCAACCCGAATCTAACTTGACCTAACCTCACCAAACACAACTGAAACTAAAGTACCCTAACCTGAAGGTTTCCGTCTTCTGGGTTATCGACCAGACTACACAGCGCAATAACCCAGAAGACGGAAACCTTCATACTCACCGCTGTGAGAACCTCAAGTCTTACGTACCCTAACCTGTCCGATCAATTACAATCTTCACATACACGAACACTTCGGCTGATTCCCATTTATTCAATATGAACCACGAGTGCCACAATGACTAAAGTGAAGACTCATACAAAGCATAATATTGGTTAACATTGGTAAGCATGAAAACCAATGTAAACAAGTTCTAACTACAGCCACGAGAATGCAGCAAATCATGTCCACCTCACAACTTTCCTTACCCATCATTTTTTATTCTTACTCCTATTAATATATAATATAAAAAAAATGAGAGCTTATTTTCATAATCTGGTTAAATGATACATGTACATCATTAAAATTCCGACATATTGTTTCTGACTTTCATACAAGATAAAAGTGATTTTAGACCTTTCTGGTTTATTTGCTTTTCAAGAAGTTTTCCTCATCATGTGAGGCAGAGGAACAGAAAGGGTTAAGAGTTTCACTAACACTTCAGAAACCTGAAAGGGTTTAGTGGCCAAACTAGTTTGGGAAACACTGGTATTGAGAATATGTTGTAAGCCTCAAACCAACAAGCATGAGGCTAAAAACCTGTAAAGTTTTCTATGTTTAATTCCATGTGGATGACTGAATTCTACAGACTATAAATTTGTGATCCCTACATGCAAAGCCAATTAAACCGATCACCCATGGAGTTTCATTCCATGATACTGATCTTCTATATATCAAACAGGCAATATACCCATAAAGTGATGTAGCTGTGTTACAGCATCCATCATCACTAGGGTCATTATAAAAGTGTAATAAACTGCAACTCTTCTAGAAACAGAGACAAGAGCTAGACAATCACTCGAGGAAATGGGAGAATAGCAACATACTGCAGAATAAAACTCCAGAGGGTATCCAGAGAAATACCGTATCACCAACACTAAAACAAACAAAAAGGAGCCCAATGAATATCTCCAACAACAGAAATTCACAAAATGTTGAAACAAAAACAGAGTTAAGACGATATTCCGAAGATAACAAGTTGGAATCTACAAGTACCACAAAGAGAAAACAATCAAGCACTTTAAAAAATAAAGACAATAGGTAAGTTCTTACATGTCTTTGCGAGTTATATAATTTAACAAAATTCTAAAAATGACTTCACATTTCATTTGATTTTTAGGTCAATATACTGCATTCCAGTGCATTGTATTTGGTTTCATGACTTGCACTCCATTGCATTAAAGGTTTCAGTAAATACAATCTTCATAAGACGTACCCAAATCTCTGTTACCATTTTGTATTTATTTAATAAATTACTTCTTACTGAATGTCTACATGTTACATCCAGTTATACAAACACCAATGCCAGTTGAAACCTTTGGTGCTTACCAAGGACTGACTCAAGCCCTTCTTACCAAGAACCAAAGACATACATCCTGGGCTACATTTTAACTATAGTACAAGACACCGTAAATTGTTTTGCAAATATTTGGTTTCTTTAGTATATAAACAACCAAGTATATTCCTTCAATTTTCCTACACATTTGTCAAAATAACTCTTGCTGAATGGATTTTGAACATATTCCATATTAAAATTTATGTAAATGAAAGTCTATAATGAAACATTAATGAATACTGGTCATTGAGAGCCACCACTTTGCTTGAAAATCTAAATAACAAACTTTTCTCACAAATTCACTGATAAAAGTTGTAAATTTTTGAACTTATAGTTACGAGGCCAATGAGAACTATAATCCTGGAAAACGCGGTGGTGGGACTGACTACTCTAACAACCCCATAGTTGAAATGGAGATGAAAGGCAAGCAATCACGTAACACAAAGGACACAGATACACCACCATTCAATTTCCAGGTAATGTATTCCTTTCACAAAAGGAGAATTATCACAATCATTTTATATTGGTACCAGTGACCTTAGGTTAATTAACACATTCACTTGCTAAACCAAAATCAGGGATTTCCACTTCTTGGATATGTTTTAACATTGTTAATGCCAAAAAAGAATCTAATTCAGAAGACAACAAGCCTTCTGAATACTGTGCCATGTAGTCTGGTCGAAGCTGATTTACTTTTCATAGGTGCTTAGTGCCTACTTCATCAAGGGGACTCATTGCTCTGATGATTTCGGCGGTAAGCACCTCTGAAACATCATTCATCTCCTACAAGACTGCATGACGCAATATCCCAGAAAGATGTCATCGTTATACTTGCCACCATGAGAATCTGAAATCTCAACTCCGATTTATCACACTATTCTTTATAACTTGGACTTTATACCCTGGCTTTCAGTTACAGACTTCTTTTAAATGCCCAGCAGTAAATGTGTTAACGTGTAACCCCTATCGCAAGCCAGGATTGAAGGAAAGATGAACACAACATACGAGAAGTCATACAATCACACTGTTCATATCAATTTTTTATTTTGATGGACAGTAGTCTTGCAGCTTAGTCCTGATATTACATTCTCACCCTGCTGTGTTTTCATATATTTATAATGTCATACTAGTTTTCTCATCAAATAATGAATTACCTCAGCATTACCTCCTTCTTGAGAAGAAATACATTTCTCTACTGAAACGGAGCTGAATGTAATATTCTTAATTTCACGAAGCAAATATGACAATATTCCTATTTTACGTATCAAAATATGAGCATATACTGGTTAAACTAACCAAGTTCCGAATTTTTTACAGGCAATGTTACGAAAAACTAATATTAATCGGGCTTCCCTGAGGAGAGCTCATGACGCAGTATCAGAAGCTACAACCAAAGAAATCTCTGAACAGAGAAACAACAAAAACAGTTCGACAAATGGTGAAAATAACACTAGATCCAGGACCAACAGCACACACAGACATAATCGTATAACTCCTGCATCTAGTTTAAGCAGGTCCGACCCAAAAGAATCTTGGAACGAATACGAACACCGGAGTACAAATAACACAAAGAGCTCTCAGAGTGAAAGTGAAGAGCAGGGCAAATATAATTCCATTTTATATTGGAGTAATTGTGAAAGCAATTCAGATTCCAAGAAACCTTCGATTGAAAATTATCAACGCAGATCTGACCTCAACAAATCAGAGGCTGAAAATGAGCGAAAGGGTAAGGCCAGTTCCAGTAAGTCTTCATATAAAATTGAACCATGTGAGTCAGAGTTCATGAAGTCTCAGAATAAGAATGAACAGCGTGGGAGAATTGATTCTAAGAAAATTCTGTCAGAAAATAAGCAACCCGGCTCAAAGAATGTATCCAATTTAAAAAATTCATTCAATGAATATGAAAATAACAGCTGTACAAGAACCAGAGAACAATGGAAGAACAAAACAGAAATAACAAGTACAACAGAACTGGTTCCGGGTCTAATCATACAAGGACAAGTCACAGATCTATAGAAATCATGCAAAAGAGCATCTGACTATATTCTAAACGCTTGTACTTTAACAAAATGCAAAATTGTTGACTTGGTCAAACTACAAAACTTGAATAATATATATATACATTTACAAGAGATATATTCAAAGAAATTATATCAGATCAATTAGTTTCAAAAAAACTAATGAAAATCCATAGAAAAAACTCCAACATGAGTCTAAAATGGCAATATTCATTTCAGAGTATCTGTTTTCTCTAAAGTTCCAAAAAGTGATTATTACAGAGAGTCTTAAAAGCCAAGTACCTGATACCCATTCATGTCTTATGGAATATGGTATCAGAGTGACAAAAGGGTTTTAAGAACTGTAAATGCATACCAATTTTAACATATAATACTCCTTAATGCAGTCTTACAATCAAAGAACTGCATATGTTATAAATATAAACCAATTACTAATACTGCACAGTTATTAAACTACACTGCACCAACAGAACATGGAGAATAATGAATGGGCGTATAACAGAACTACTGATTTCCTTTGTGACTGGAAAATATTGTACAAAATAATGTGTGTGTGTATATTCTTTTGTGATCAGTATGAAGGATATAATTGAATTCAATTACATTCATATAAAAGTTGCTATGTTCCCAGACAAATATTACGTAACAATTCATGATAATGTATAAAGTGAAGCTTTCATGGTGACTGAAGCTAATGAAAGACTCGGGCAACAAGCCGCGTCAGGTGAATGAATGGTGAATGAACCATTTCTTCTGCCAACGTTTCGAGAGCCATCTCTGCTCTCATCCTCACGGCAGCTGTGAAACGAAACTGGTCCCATGTAGCGTGCTCGCCGATGGGAACTGGCGGTGGATGGCAGGTAGTAGCATCGTGTTGCTGGTGGCCAGTCTGTTGTTTGTTTCATGCTGACCAATAGGAACTGTGAAACGAAACTGGTCCCATGTAGCGTGCTCGCCGATGGGAACTGGCGGTGGATGGCAGGTAGTAGCATCGTGTTGCTGGTGGCCAGTCTGTTGTTTGTTTCATGCTGACCAATAGGAACTGGCAGACAAGGTCAGGTGCTCGCTCTCGCTGGCTCGGCCTTCCGGGCAGACTGCAGTTTTGTCACAGGAAATGGCAGAAGAAATGGTACATTCACCATTCAGCCACCTGACGCAGCTTGCTGCCCGAGTCTTTCATCAATTCATGATAATGATTACAGCTGTAAGCATTTTCACTGAAAGGTAGATCACTAAAAGAATAATAATACAATTCAACCATGTTGAAAGTCACACTACACCAAGTCAGATTATTTACAGTATACTTCATAAGTGTACTTCACTGGAAAAATCCAAATATTATCAATCATCAGAGTATAGAAACAATGAAAAAAAGAGATTATTTGCTTGTCATGAGTTACTATACACTTGTAGGATAGTTGTAGAACACTGAACATAATTATAATGCAGTTGCATGTTAAAGCTTCAAAAAGCATTGGTACGTAGCCTGATCACAAACAAAATTACAGACTGTTCTTATTGCCTTATATATGGCTGTAAAGTTTACTTTATTCTATAATTTCACAACTTTCATAAATCTGACAGCAGGACTTTTATTATTCCAGATATGAGGGCAAGACAATTTCAAATAAGTGATTGTTCAAATCTGTATGTGGTTCTATTCACTCCCTCCCAACGCCTATAAATTCCTACAGAATTTTTCTTAGATTACTTCAGTAATCAACGAACACAATTCAAAATATGAAAGCAGAACAAGAAACAGTCAAATCTGCTAAGTCTCAAAAACACACTTCAATGTACAGTAAAATCACTGTCAATAGATAAGAGAGAATGCCTTTTAGTTATTTATTGTGAAGGTTATTTACATTATGAATAATGAGAATGGGCACAGTTGTTCCGATGCTCTTAACCAGATACTGTGATGCTGCAATGGGAGAGCAAATATCTTAGTTTTACTTGTATGAAATATAATTATTCTAGGTTATCTGAATGGAATGTTCTCTTAAATTAAACTGTACTACTTCCCATTTAGAAATAGAAATTATCACCATGGTCTGCTTTACATAATCAGATGTAAAATTCTTAGTTTGGAGATTAATTGTAAAATATTAAAAATTCAGCATCTGCATTCATTTGATGTAGTGTTTCAGAAAATAAAGCTGGACAATTACTAAACTGTGATCTAAGTTAAAATCACTTATCTTTGTGCCCATTTACTCTCTTGGTTCTTCTTTTATGCATTCTGAAATGCATTAACATACAAATTACGAGCAGACTTGGGAAACTTCCCGCCCAAATCCTAGCACAAAAATGTATAGGCCACAGTTGCACAAACACATTTATTACCTTACAAACTAGGCAAAATATTTACAAAAGAGAAAAAGATACAATACATAAAATAGTTAGTACATAGTTTAAAATGCTTGAGGGCTTACGCCCTATAAAGATTACATGTGGGCACGCAATGCTCTGCCCTAACACTGTGCTGCCTTTCGTAATTACAAAAGAGAGGCAAGAGCATTCTCACCACAAATGGAGGCTAAAGGTGTACACATGTTTTACATTCTATAATTTTCCCAACTCAATTTTGTAAATCCCTTCTTAGTTATTTCTAAACATACGACATTTGAAGGCTTACCTTTTACTAGCACCCCGCAAATATACTCTGCAGTCGCCATTAAGTCATCGTGAACACGGAAGCGGTTTCCCACATCCTGCCCTGCCCTCTTCCTTGCGTCAGAAAGTGACGTTAATTGAAACATTCTGAGCGGCCATGTTCCATCAAAGGAAAACATCAAGTTGCCTTTCCCGCGAACCTTAACACCCATGTAACCGAAAACAAAACGTGCCTGATCAGGTAGGCACAAGCTGCGAGCTGGCGTTTTCTTTCCATCGTGGAAAGCAACTTTATTCTACGTGGAAATAAAGTATCAGGTAATCCACGGGGACTGCCTGCTAGCCATGTACACTCTGTACAAAAACATTGTAATATAATACAATGTAACTAAAGTAAGCCGAAACGCTATGTATACTCTGTACAAAAACATTATAATACAATGTAACTAAAATAAGCCGAAACGCCATGCCTTATCTAAAAATGTAAGGATAAAAAATAATTTTACCTGTTCATTTGTAAAGGTGTCAAACCCACTTAGGGAAAAATACATTGATTGGGAATATTTGGACCAGAGTGGGATGAAGTGATGGTAGGCTGGAGAAAGTTGCATAATCAGAATCTTCACAATGTGTACTCTTCATCAAATATTATTACGATAATCAAATAAATGGGGTTGAAATGGGTAGGGCATGTAATGCACATGTGGAGGTGAAAAAGGCTACAAAATTTTGGTTGAAAAGCCTAAAGAGAAGAAACCACCCCGAAGGCTTGGGAGTAGATGGGAGGATAACATTAAAATGGATTTTAAGGAAATTGGGACTGGTGGTGCAAAGTGTATTCATCAGGCTACCAATAGGGACCACTGACAAGTACTTACAAACATGGTAATGAACTTTTGAATTCCATAAAAGGCAGGGAATTTCAATGGCTGAGTATACTACTAGCTTCTCAAGAAGAACTTTGCTCCATAAAGCATTTTGTTTAATATTCTATAACTGTTCCTGTTTCACTGCTTCTTCCCATGCCTCTGCTATCGACTCGTTTTGACAAAACTTATGGTGGATCCATATTGTTTCCTAAAATTTCAATTGAATTTCACAAGATTTAAAAATCATTCTTTTAATCAAATTCCCATTATCATTCATTATTCAGAATGCAAGTAGCATATAAGAATGTCATTCTTACATCTGCTTTGACAGAGCTACACACAGCCCGTCATTTATTTATTCAGTCCTCTCAAGAATACCCTTCAAGGACAGTATTTTGAGTGTAAGTCTGACGATAATGGCGATGATATGCTGGCTGCAGCAATAAGACAAAACATTTTTTATTGTATTGTCATAAAAAAAAACTGCTTCCATGTTCATGCAAATATGAAAGTCATCCCTGGGTGTAGGTACTGCATTATGAAGGCACATAGACCTTGGGACCAGATGGAAGGAATACATCAGCTTCACACACTCCAACCACTTATCTAGACTAAGAAATTCACACGGGAAGCTATAACATTATGATCGACAATAAAACTGATGAGGACTTACAAAACACTCATTTTCATTTCAAAGGAAATTATTGCTAGATGTCTATATCACTCAATGTATGTATGTAATAATTTTCTTGTAAACTTATGAATGAAACAAATCCCATATATTTTATGTCAAAGTACTTGCTTTAATTTAAATTTATACATTTTTTTTTTGCTTACAACTATTTATTCCTAAGCATACTTATGTGTCAGAACTATTACTGCAATGCCTAAGTGATTATAATCAAAGGATAAATATAAAATTAATTATGTAGTACATTAGTACTATCTAAAATATCTTCCTAATTCTGTGACACATCAGCAGAATGGTTTGTTCCGACTCTACACAGCTTTAATGCATGCAATTTCTTAATTCAGCTGAACAAGATCATGTATGTCACGCTGGCTAATGACAAGAGGGGTGTTCCATGAGAACTTGAACATATTTCACAAAAATGAGAGGCTGACCTACTAGCAATCAGAGCACACATACACACTGATTTGTCAATTCTGGAACAGGATTCTGTAGTGTTGCGATTATGATGGGTCAACAAATACAAACTTTAAGGAAGCAAAATGCCATACTGATCTTCTACTTCCAACTTAGAATTTATTATTACTTCGCTGCTGACAAATGGCGACAGCGAGACGAAACAATAATTAAATATGATGAATGTGCCACACAGAAGTGCTCAAGCCTAGTGCAGCTTTAAATCGCCAAACCCTAATATCACCATTAATATCAGACTTGAAGAACTCGAGTATCGAAGCCTATTCAAGTTATTTACAAGTCTGCAACAAACTGATACTATCACAAAAATGTCACACCTTCACAACTTCCAGGATTTTTCTTCTGGCCTCGTTATCCCTGAGGACTTACTGTCATTCACCTGATATCAGACTAGCTGAAACATATAGCTTCCAAGCTAATGTTTTCCGTATCATTCTTACCACAATATTAATCCATCTAGGATTCTTAAGTCTGTACTATGTGCCCATCTTTGTTGTTTCATTGGCCATTTCAGGATCTTGACTGGTGCTTGAACCACTTGATTTCTCTGCATCGTTACTGCTAATTTTCTTAATCATACTGACAAAAGTATCCAACCGAGTTGGATTTGGGATTTGTAGTACAATGTGAGCCTCTTCCAGAATCAACAATCCATTACGAGCATCTGCTGATGAAAGATTATGCTCTGACATAACATGTTGTTCCCAGTCACTGTGTGAGGGCAGCACTTGAAGGCACCACTTGCATGAAAGCCTCGGTGACTGTGTATGAACGGCCTTAATGTGGCGACGCCTGAAGCCCCAGCTTGTGTATGCCCGATCACAGAAAGGGCAAGGAAACGGCGGATATAGGAAGTTCTTCGAAGCTAAACACATGAACAATTACAAAGAGACCATCACTGGTATCCATTACAACGAATTAAATCCTGTTTTTTTTAATGTTATACACGTAAGCCACTGAGTTATTTAAATTATAATGTTAGGAGAAGAGACTTACTCTATTTAATTAAAATACCACACTATTATGGAAAATATTACACATACTGTACCTACTGCACCTGTCTGTACCACAAAAAAAAGAGAGAAAAAGAAGCAATAATACAATTACCGATCCTTAACAGCACACACTTCCAACAAATCTAACTCAAGTATGTCAAAACATGTACATGCATACCCTATCTCATATGTAAACAAAACATTCATCCCCCTTCACCCAATATGAGTCACTCAGTTTTATTTTGGAGGACACGTAAAAGATAAAAAGTACCAGTCAGTACTACAATATTTAAAAGGAAAAATATCAGACACTACTGATGCAGTTATCCAAGACAATACAGCTTAGATGGGAACAGCTGGATTACAGATTAGCATATGTGAACAATAAACAGAGCTCACATCCCAACAAGATATAAAACTCACAGTGATATTTTTAAGTCACAATTTTTTATTCCATTGTGACCTAACCTAACAAACACCTACATTTGCATACTTTCATGGAAGTTCTCTATAATTCAATTAACCACAGGCAGTAAATATATTCTGATACATTTCACTCATTAATAATTCCATGTTTAAGCTTAATCGCTGTATTTACGAATAATACTGTTTTTAGATACACACCACATAAAGTGGAAAAATCTCGGAAGAGAACAGCGTCGTTTGTACTTAATTGTGGGTTACAGTTTACTACCCACATGCATACACAAAATCAGTCTTACCTTGGGCTGGATCATAGTTTGGGTCTGCATTAAAAGTTGATCCCTCTGACTTTGAAAAGCCTGCAGAAAATAAAATACAACAAAAATAAATAAAATAAAAACGAAACATTAAACAGAATAAATACTGAAAAATAATAACAAAAGGGTAAAATCCCATAAGCAATATTTTTCTTCAATTAATTTGTTACAGTGAGAGATCATGAACATGTATGTAATATTTATAGTGATGATAAAAGGTGACACTGAAAACAACCGCTTGTAATCAACAGGAAAGGGGTACCGCTAACATTCATACCTGTTCAAGGCATGGCAATGAAGAAGATCAAACCCCAAGTGTCCAATCTTCAGACAGGCTCATTACAGCAATTTTTCTTTCTAATATAACAAATACATATTTCTTACATTAATCACCATAAACAGGTTAATCACCCATCCCACTGGCAGCCTTCTGTAATATGCTTACTTTTCTTTTGCAAATTTTTCATTACATAAAGAATGTGATTTTAATTTTCCATACAATTAAATTTCTAACATTTAGCTTGTTTTAAATTTCTTCACAAAGTTCACACATAAAAATGTGGAATATGGAAAGAATGAAATGTAAATATTTCTTCATGGACTGTGCGCATCTAGTAAAAATCCGGTTTTATATTTTAAGATAAAGAATTTAACTTCATCTTGAACTGACACGTTGTTTCACCTCATGTCAGTGTTCTGTACATGCCAATTCAAGTTTCAGTTCTGCTATGTTGACCCATCAGGGGGTAAAAACGTAGCTGCACACGTGTCTGTTACAACAGATTTTTGTAACATAACCACATATCTCATGCTGTACTTCATGGAAAAATATTTAAACACAAAGGACATTTTTTTATCTTTCTAACAATACAATCTCATTAAGGACCTATTATTTCAAACATAATTATGTTAGTTACATTACACAGGTTCTAGCATAGTTAAAGTAAAAAAGGAAGTTAGTTTTAAATGCTTTTGGTTAAGAATCTTCACACCACATCTGTACAGGAAAACTACAAGTATTTATTTGTTACTTTAAATAACGCATTACAATGACATTATTGCTAACAACATTACCAAGATACTGACAAACAATAAAAAATACTACACAAATGAAGTACATTCACATGACACACATTTCATATACAACATGGGCAATATTTATTTAATTATTAACATTTCACTAGCATCAGTAATTATTGCAAGATTCATAGACCACACACATTTACCATTTATTTACACAATACTGATAACTGTTCAAACTAAACCACATAGCCACCTCAACATTACTACACAAAATCACTACCAGTTAAAACAACCTTGAAATATGAAAGAATATAAGGTAGTCCATAAAATTAACAGTTCACCCTAATTTTGGACACTAATTTACTCCAGTATGTTATGTAATTTTGCTATTTGCTGTTACCATTATTTTACATCAGTTACAAGTATATCTACATAATGATACGTTTCCCATAAATGACACTGGACTAACAACAAAGTGCCTCAATAACATGTCCATTGCATTAATCATTTCAATATATATTATGATCCACATGCATCCTCAAATAAAATTTCTATACAAATATAACAATTCTGCACTTCCCTGAAAGGGATGGAATCGGAGATCTCTAACATTCAGCTTCAAAATTAAAAACAAAAATTCCATTGTATGATGACGATCATATATACAAAGTCACTAAAAAGAACTCTGTATGAAGATTTCTGTCTTCTGGGTTGTTGGGCTGTGTAATCTGGTCGATGTTAATATGAATATTCATCGCCCTGATGACGGAGGCAGTATGACCTCTGAAACGTTGGTAAACATCGACCGGACTACACAGCGCAAGAACCCAGAAGACAGAAATCTTCATACTCACCGCTGTGAAAACCTCAAATCTTACATTTAATGTCTTATTCAATTTGAGACAGAATTTGGCGTAAACTGTTCTAAAACTCACAGGTTTTAGTTTGCATATTTGAAAAATGTTACAGTGACATTACGTGCCTACTGTAGTAAATAGAATAGCACTCGCTTAAAAGTTATTAACCCTTACAACATTAAAAAGAAGCAGTAATTAATTTTATGAAATTTGGAGAACCTCTCAAAGGGAAAATTCACGCCCTTAGAAGTTTCAATGTAAGCATTTTTTGCAATGCCACAGTTGTCCAAATGGTGTTCAGTTTCGATCCAGGTACAATCAAGCATGCCACTACAGCTGCCATAAGTGATTACAAAGAATTTTCTTGGCAGGCATACTTAATGTTTCTCATAATCTTCACACAAAAAACTTAATGGTGTTTGGATGCCACTGATTCAGAATATGGCAAACCTGAAGACTTTTGTTTCCATTGTCATCGATACGTGGGAAAACAGCAAAAAATTGATGAGTTGGATATTACATAAGGCCAGCTACACATGTACAGGTATACCTGTATGTGTGTAGCCGGCTTAACAAATCCTATGCTCACAGTCTCAAAAAGAAGGTTACATCAAATCTTAAAACTGAGAAGTCCTTCTACAGTCACCTTGTGTATACATATACACCAAACAAAAACCTCAAACCACCTATTATTATTCTGCAGATGTCGTTCAGAAAACATAATTGATGACATATCCTTTGTACTCACAACCAATTCTTAACCAAGATCATTCTAAAGGATATTAATGATGGTGTATTATAATAGTTTTGGCTAAAATTGTTGACATTATTCACTGTCTAATAATGCCCAAAATTTTAGCCAGAACTATTACATTTCCTAACTATTTAAAATATTTAAACATATCCCCGACGGGGGCAGAGGATTTTTCCTCTAGCCTCTGCGTCCAGACTGGTCTATCCATTGGGTACTGGTGTCCTTTCCCGGGGTAAAGCATGGCTGAGGCGTGATGCTGACCACTCTCCCCCATCTAGTGATCAGGTCAACAATGAGTAGGGGCTATACCGCCTCTCTCCCCCAAGCGCCTACATGGCGTATAGTGGGACAGCTATAACTTTACTTCTACTTAATTCCTATATAATATAGGATTTACATGGATAAATACCAGTGCTTGAAATGAGAATCTGAAAATATTAGTACGCTACGCAAGCACATATTTCTAGAAATGATTATATTACTTCAAATGAAATACCACATTCGTTTTTACAACACAAAGAGTTCAAGTTCACGTACAGAATGTTTGCCCATAAGAATGGTTTTTCATTACTCTCTGACGTAACCAGCCAAATTACAAAAACCAAAATAAAAAGATGAAGGAACCCTCATTATATTTTCCATAATATATTTAGCAACTGAAATGTATTCACATTTCAATGTTCATGATCACATTCACATAACAGAGCACTCGACACCAACTTCTGATTCACAAACTGGTGCACAGTAATTTGCAATATTTCATCACCCTGATGATGGAGACAGCAAGCAACTTTTAAACATCTGTAAACTTCTACCAAACTACAGGGCTTTACAACCCAGAAGATTGCCATTTTCAATGCAGTAATTTGTTTACCAAGGGCAAGTACATCACCTTGTCCCACACTTTACTGTGCAAACAATTGTCTACATTCACACAATTATTTCTAGCGCATCCTAAACACGTGTATTTAAAATACAAAAATAAATTATGAGGTATTAAATTAGAAGAGATAATCTTGCACAATGACCAAGAATTAGGGTCAGGACAAACACAACATAACAGAGACTAAAATTAATGTGGTCAACCTAATACTGAAAGGATCAAACTGGATGTTTACGAGGTGTGACTGCAAAGCACAGGGACTAAATTCGTATCTCAAATCACGCTGCTCATGAAAGCAGCTGCAATTAATGGGTACTGACATATCCAGGTATGAATGCATCAAATCCTGTTGTTTCAGATGTTCAAGATCAGCATTTATGTAAAACGTCAATTTAACTCTCTTCTTTATAAGAAGGACGAGTGTCCAAAAAAAGCAACAAGCGTAAGGTACCCAAAAATTGAAGAGATTCTTTTGCAATAAAACTTAACTAGTCATGGATCTTACTGTACTGACAATAATGAGTCGGTGATACCTGCTACAAGATTAATCTTGTAACCTTTGGCACCAACATCCCTCCAAGATGATCCAAAAGCTTTATCTACAACTTTGGTATAAAACCACCAAATTTAATTATGTATGTACATTAATGGGGGTGTAGGCAAGAAGGCAACCCTTGCACTGTGACCAGTAACTGATCTTTTGTGCACCTCTGTTCTACTCCGCTACTAGCCCCATGCTAGCAATAAAGCACAGTATCCCACTTAGCATGATCTCAAGATAGTCACCTGATTTCAGGAAAAATCTGCCCAAGTTGTGAAACCAAAGTGGATAAAGCATCACAGTCACACACAACATAAAATTTAATCATGCTGACCTCTAGATCTGAGAGCCTTGGTGGTGAAGATGCCGATTGTGGTCGTCTGAATTGTGATGCCATGTGGTCCTGTAGGTGGCAACCAACATTTTGTAGGAGCATCCACGATACCTTGAAGATGGAGGTGTAACCACTTACAATACTGCGTTGTCACAACCCAGAAGACCACAACGGACATGTCTTTCTTTCTTCCACTATCAATTCCTCACTCATCACAAATGTTGATGTTAAACGACCTACCTAGACAGCTGTTAAAGCGTTACGAAAATAACCCATTCTTCACAGATTGTACATGTTTACTTTCCAAACAGCACAAAACATTCTGAACATATCACAGTTGCGTACTACAATTCAGACTTTGGTTTGTATTTCAGAAACAAAATGTTGGGTAAACAGGACTCTTTGCAGTATTTTTGATTTTGAATTAGCAAAATGCCTTTACAAATCTCTATCAAATAAACAATTTGTAGTATGAGCTAGTCCCATCTCACAATGCAGTTTTAGCAATGAACAGATTATTGTTTAATAGTAGTAATTTGCTAGGCGAAACAGAATAACACGATGTAAAAAGAACAGCTATTGAAATTGGATTAAATTTGAGATTTGACGTTTTCATGATGGTGAGAAAGAGGACTGTGGTCTTCTGGGTTGTGACTCCTGAAGATGGAGCTGGTATGTACCTCTAAAATGTTGGTAACTATTTACAAAACTATGTAGTGCTGAAATCCAGAAGACACAGTCTACTCCGGATTAAACGTTTGTAAACAAAGGCCAAGACATGTTTAGCTCTCTTACAAAAAATTAAGACTATAATACGTTGCACTTTAGACAATGTTTGAACTCTAACATTTCCACAATTTTCTTTAGTTTCTGCAGACAACAACTGGAAAAAAATACCTTCAAATATAAAATATGCTCTTTTTCTGTTTGCCCTACCCTAGGACTGGTGTTGCCACCACAGAGCGTAGCAACTGTTAGAAGGCAGTGTAAGAGAGCATTTTTGCCCTCAGAATACTGTTCTGTGACATATGAACAAATTAAATTTGTCAAGTCTCGTGTTACAACAGATGACAGAATAAAATAAGAATAGCAAAGCATTCTCCAGTGCAGTATCAAACAAGCCAATCAAGAACAGATGAATACAGCAACATTTTACACCCACACATCAAGAATAAGCACATTCTCTGAGGACTGGATATCACAATAAACATTCAGATTCCTTAATACATCGTAAATATTTTGACCAACAGCATCAAGCCATTATTTAATTGGTGTGATAATTTAATGATATATTATTTTTTGGCTTATCTACCTTGTGCTGCACTCTAGTGGCAGAAATACATTCCAAGAATTGCCGAGAAACAAATCTACTGTTGAAGGATACATAATTTTCCCTCTGAGCTTCATAAAATATAAATCACATCCAAAATTATTTCAAATAAATATTTTAGATCTCTATGAGATCTGTATTTTATGTCATGTACCAATTTTTGTACAATAAGTCAGTTTCCAGAGAGCTGATAAAACCAACTTTGGGCTTATGTAAATAGATGTTATAATGATCTGATAAAATTTACATGACAACTTAGGTGCAGACTTCAGTATCAAACCTCATCAAAAACCAATCAATAGTTTCTGTGATAAAATATGCAAATAAAAACCATTCTTTAATATGTTAATTTTATGCACTTTCTGTAAATACTGGATAACAAACATAAAGGATTCATAAACAGTTCATCTGATAATGAAAAGTAAATGTCTGCGACCTGGAAAATCCCACAGATTTCCTCACAAATATCGAGAATTTTCAATTCAAGTTAAAATATAATGAGTGGTTCCAATTCTTACAAAATTAAACATACATTATTAAACATTAGTAATTTAATACAAATTCACACATTTTACATTCTCTTGGCATCCTTGCATATTAATTTAATTTTGTCACGAAGACCAGTGTGGTATAATATTTACATTACAGCACCAACCGAAAATAATAAGCTGCACATTACATGGCCCGTCATAAAAACTCCGTACGTTTCAGTCTTTCAAACTAGTCACCAATTACACGGAAAATTAATATGCACGATACTTAAAATTTTCATATCATTTGTTCCTTAAAACATTTAAAATGCCAGTAAATATTTATCAAAGTGCCCAACTTCTTTCAACATTAAAAAATTCAGCAAGTTTGTATAATGTAACACAACCAACCTCTATTAAGAATATTTTACATAGAAAATTATGTAAAAGACATTTCAATACAAACAAAAAATAGTCACGTATGTACAAAAAAGACACCACAGTTTTATCACACAACCACCCAAACAACAAATAATTATACACCCTGCAAATTTCCACTAAAAACACAGCACTTTCAGGTGAAAAGTTTACGCCTTCCGAAGGACACCCCAACCAAGTTCTCAGTGCCAGCATTCATACTCACAAAAGTGTAAATTATCAACTGTGTACTAATATCACACAAATTTACCAAACTTGAGCACAATCAGATAATCCTTGAATGACAGGCACTCTTTGTACCTGGTTACAAGATGCAACATCATCACCGATTTAAACCTGACTTGTTCTCATTTATGTTTCACCAAAGTTTCCAATCCAGAACAAATTTCTTTTTACGGAATATTAGCAAATCGGATTACATGTAAAATTACAAATACATAACAGCATTTATAGTACATAAACAGTGGCTCATATGACATATACATATAAGTAAAATTCAAAACTCAGACACAAATTACATACTGCTTTCAGGCTGTCTCAAATCAGTTTGTTACACGTGTACATACTCACTTTCCGCAACCGAATTACTGATCACGCTTTACAACAACAAAACATTTAACAATTAATGGTTTACTGTGAAACAGATGTGCCCACCGCTTCACCAGAAACACAAGCATGCATACCAAGTCAAAGAAGACAAAGATAAGAACTGTAAATATTGGGACTGCCCAGCAATCCACACAATGAAAAATGGAATTTTGTTAAATTTATTTTTTATACTGGAAGCGCCAAACAAACTGTTTACACTTTTAAATAGAAAGTGGCCAACTAAGAAAACATTTGGATTTTGAACTGTATTACAAGTTAGTATTTAATACGAAATGAACAAATACAAATTCACTGCACACCAAAATTCTGATGATAATATACAATCAGTAATTGACACAAACCTTATTTGCAGTTCTTTTACTGAATTTATAACTACAAGTTTTGAGATTTATTATTAAATTATTGTCAAAAAGTGTCACATAATGAGAGTGGAATAAAAATTGATACTATTTTTGAATTAATAATACCAATGTCTCTCTGCAATTTACAAGCTGACATCCACTCGGTTACAAATGCAGTACATTCACCGATAAAGTTGAACAGTCACTTCCTGGCTACTGGAAGGAACTGCTATAACACAGTCAAGTTGATTTTGTTCTCACAGAACATTGGAAAAACCTTGCATTTCTTGGAGGTAAGTAA
This sequence comes from Zootermopsis nevadensis, assembly GCF_000696155.1. Next base: position 722,034 of record NW_019059750.1, read on the forward strand.
TGCAGTTCCAGCCAAGAGCTGCAAAGTAACAGTTGCATTCAACTTCATCATTGAACACTGTTGTTCTTGCCAAGTATTCATAGATCATAAAAAGACATTTTTTTTGACAACTGCTAAAAAGAAGTCTACATATTAACAGACTGATTATATTATCATTGTTTTTGTCATTTATATTATAATAACAATCATCATACTTGCCAACAGTCTTCACAATTACAACTTTCAGTGTTTCTCAAAGGAAAGAACACGGCAATTTATGAAATGCAAGTCACTTACGTAGTGATGTTTCTGAATGGCTTTCATCTTTATGATATAAATGATAATGCACAGTAATTTGAATGCACCAACTACCGATTAATGTGGGATACTACTAAGCTGGATCATTATCACTGTCTCTTCCAAATGTGTGTTCCTTATTAAAAAAGAGACCAGTATCAAATGTGAACTTTTTAAGTGTTTTACACAAATTTTGTTTCAATTCCATTGAAGTTTAATACGAAGAAGGCAAATCTGTCACAGATATGTAGTAGAGTGCTTGGAGATACATGAGGGAGTGGAGCTCCACGCAATCTTAACATCAGTACTAGGTGGAAGGGAGTGGACATCATCCCCCAGATGCTTCACCCCTTCAAATGTTCATCACTATCCAATTCTGCATATGCAATTTTGCAAACTTTAGTTCTGGATAACATTGGTGACACATAAATGGCTCAACATAATTTCATTCATGCTTTAAGAATAGATCCTACTAATCTGTTTGTTAATCCCGCACTGGGTTTCTGAACCCTAAACACCACATCAATTAAGGGCTGCCACATAATTTAACTATTCACCACTTAGATGACAATTCCATATCACATTCATCTGAACTACGAAGACAATTTCCTACTCACAACCAAACTACAACAAACACTATAGAATACATCCAACCACCAGGACTATCTATTATCACAAGGCTATTTATTTATTCTACTTAATATTACATAAATACTGCGTCTCAAATATAATACTCTATACACATCACTAAATATATTGGGTACTGTTATGGACATGAACAAATACCCTAACATGGTTAAGGACAATATGACCTAGCAGGTCCTTTCTTTGATTTTTACATCTCAAGGACATTTTAACTGTAACTAATATACTGCATATGAAAACTGCACTGAAATCATTTTCAACAGCACAGCCAGCTGAAAGTTTCTGTCATGGACTTCTCAATCTGTTAACCTTATAAATATGATAAAACTCGAAAAATAAATACAGCAAATCTGTACTTTATACTTAAAAATTGGCACATATTTTGTCATGAAACTGGATGGAAATTCTTAGGCAAAATCCAAAGTGTGCACACAAAGACTCCAAATTGATCTGAAAACAAAAATGCCATAAAAGAAAATTGGAAAAGTATGTTTTATTGTTCCAAAGTTACACCACGGTCTTTGGCACTTCATTTCCTCGCAAGTACAAACAGAACCAGGAACTGTTTTGGTACAGTGCATTTAGATGTAAAATTATCAAAGTTTGGGCTCATAAATACATAGACGAGGACTATTTTGGACACATTATTATGATTATAACTAACATTTGTATATCTAGCTATTAAAGATTACCTGCTTGTTTCATGACTCCAGACTTTATCAATTACAATGCTAACTGCATGACTAATACAAACTATCAGTTTACACAGCCATAAAAAATTCCTAATAAGCTGTTTTTTATCAAATATGTCTTCCTTCTAAAATTCAATGTCGAGTCACATTTGATACATGAATGTCTGACACGTGCCCTCAACTTCAAAGGCCAAATCTAATTCCTTAGAAAACTTCTACTGCTCTGAATTTGTACACAACTATTTTTTTATTATTTCACTGGAACTAGTTACTGACAATACTACTAAGATATCAATAAATATGAATCTAAATGTTCAAGTTCCATCTCTCATGAAGTTAAAACTTGTTTCATCAGACCTATGGTATCAAATTAAATATGCAACAGAACACATGCCATGTTAATAAAGAGGTAGATTGTCTTCTCCCTAATA
>NW_019059750.1:731760-753492 GCF_000696155.1 Zootermopsis nevadensis
GATTGTACAGAGAGCAGACAGGAAGCGACCAGTCTTGGTCTCGTAACTCTGTCGCCTGCCTCGGTCGCTTGTCTCTGTCGCGTGCAGCCAAATGGTACCTTAAGGGTTACATATCTTGTCATTTATCAACAGAGTAAAAATATATACGTAAATGAAACTTGCCAAAGAAAGGACCACAGAAGCAAAGACAAAAGATAACGGACAATGCCGTAAGAAATATAAAGAATGATGAAGTTGTTTCAAAGTTCACAGAAACTATACCGCATGTTTTCAAACCCAAATAATGACTGATCTCCACAATCACATCATTCTCCAAATTATGTATTAGAACACTACAAAATGTATCGCTAGAAAAGTTCACAAACGTTTTGCGGCTGACTGACAAAACACAGGCTTCCTACATTTAAGCAGGAATAAAATAAAATCAATCAGTGATATTTTAAAAAAGGGCTTACTGAAGCCAAAATCTTACCTTTAACTTGACTAGCATCAGATCCTGCTAGTTTTCCTTCAGCCCCTGCCAGATCTAGAGTTGTTCCGAGCGAACCATCTGTGCTGTCCTCAAGTGGGTCTTCCATCGACAGTAAATGTGGGGACAGACTGCATGACTCACTGTCCCTCGGTTCAACTTTAGGTGGAAATTCAGGTTCACTTGGCTGTTGAGGCTGCTCCCAAGGTTCCACTGACGACGTGGACGGGCGTCGGGGACGAAAAGGACGAGAGGTAGGAGTAAGGGCGAGAGGGGTATCAGGCAGAGGTGGGGATTGGGACTGTTGCAAACTTCGTTGACGTTTCACAGGAGGTGCAGAGTCTTGGGAACTCTCCTGCGCAGGTACCAAAGCACTTTTCTTAGTGCAAACTGCCATCTGAAAAGATCATGCAAATGATAAGGAAGCAACCATGTTGATGTGTACTCTTTGGAGTACAACAACATTCCAAAGGTGTCCTTCATATGCCATGCACTAACACAACCTGACATCACTGCTGTGCCTCATGCCATTCTAGCAAAAAAATTCACATACTAATGAAAATTGATGACAAGAATCAACCGACGTGTTTCTTTAGATCAAAACAGAATTCCAAATTAAACCTACAACAAGAGATTCTATACAATGCCACAGACAAAACTATAATAACCTGTGAAAGAATCCAATAAGAACTCACTTACTCACAGAAGGAAGGAAGGAAGGAAAGAAAGAAAGAAAGCACTTCAGAAGACTTCAAAGACATAAACATTGTTCTGTGATATCCGTAACAGGATACTTGAAAAAATGACAGTGATAACCATTTCTCTTATCCTTTAACTGAGGACTAAAAACATAAAGCACCAACACTTCTTTCCTTGACGTTGTGGTGAAAATCGAACCCCAGAAGTCCAGCTCACAGCCTAGGCTCTGTACTAACTGTACTACTCCAATTCTTGTAGATCACACGCTATTGTTTCTTGACTCTACAACCCGGTTGTAGGTTTTCGTTGCCTCTTTTTCGGGAGGTTTCTTGGTCTCGAAGTGTGCATTTAAGAGCAGTGAGTGACCAGCCCACTGACTGCACAATTTCTACTCAATCCTCATTTGACTGCCAGAGCCATCTAGCAGTTAATCTGGAGACTTGGGTAAGAAATGGCCGCTGAATTTTGCTTACGAAACATCTCGTATCATGCTCGTGAGGTTCTTTTACATGCCGTAAATCTACGACATGGGACCGCCGGCTTTATTACCCCCCTTAAGGAAGTTGTGCTATGGATTTTTATCATCCTGAAAAATCCACTGACCTCTGCCGGGATTGAACCTTGGGTCCAGTGGCGAGCACGCTGACCACTAGTCCACTGAGGGCAAATCTCGTAGATCATATGGGAAACAGAAATGGTAAATACCTTCTCTTTAACCTGTTCTGAAGCTCCAGAAAGTCCTCGAATCTGCAACGTTTCAGCTGCTCGCAATAAAGCAGGAAGGTTATCCTGTTCAATGTTGACTTCTCCTTTGTATACAAAACAGAGGAGAGACTGAAGCTCTGTGAAATGTACATCCTGAAGAATGATCACTGGATGCTGACATGGATTGCTCTGAAATCAAATAATAGCCACATTATACTTAAAAATGTAAATATCATGGATATGCTCTACGCTCGACTTTAAAATTAAAAGGACAAACATACATTAAATTTAAGAATAAGGAATGTTGTAAAATATTTCAATTCCTATGTACCTTACTGCACAAAAGTTACATTTGTGCACACTGAAACCCATGCAAAATGTCCCTTAATTTTCACAAGTGGATGACTGGCAAATCTGTACCCATAAACACAATGAAGTAAAACTGAATGTAAAGAGTTAAAGAAAAGTGACCTGAAGATGAAATTTAATTGGCAGAATCAGAATGGAACAGTGGAAGTAATGTGCCAGTAGAGACCATCAATAAATTGTAAAAAATAAACACTTCGCAGAAGCTGGAACCTGAGTGACTTAGTTCAAAGACAGAACAGAAGGAAATACAGCAATTAGTAAAAGAAACAGTGAAAATATAAAATGAAAGAAGCACGGAAAAATACATGAAAATACTCTGAAAGAAAGTTATAATTATGACAGGATATTAATTTTAAATTATTTCAAAGACAGAGAAGAATGAGAAATTTAATAACATGTTACTTCAGCTTTCAGGCAATTGCAGTGCCTGCTGAAATGTTGGCTAATACTCGACATTCAATGCGGCTCACACCAAAAAGCCAGACTCGCACACTGAACTCCAGCCGCAAAATCCAAAGGACAAGAAATTGATTACGATAATTAACAAATAAAGACAAAGAGGTATAAAATGTCTGAAAATATCATAAACAATTTCAGGAAAAGTAAGAATAGAATAGAAAAGAATAGGCAACTACAGGAGAAGGAGAAACTCAAGTACAGATGAAGTATGATGGAGGCAGATATAGCTTTAGAGCATTAACAGAACAAGAACAACTGTGAAGGATGATGTATCCACGATTATGATAAAAGGTTGCACGGTCAATTACATAAATAAGAGCACGTAAAACAAAGTGATAACTCTGCAATAACTGGTGGTAATAAACCAGAATGGTTTGATACATTTCAAGATTTAAAACAGAGGAGTATCAACTCACCATTGCTATTTAACACTTTAATGCGTATAATAGTAACGACCACGGAAAAGAGTAGAAAAAAGAGACAGAAAACAAATATATTCAGATTATGTCTTGCTGTGGGAGCATATATTATTATTATTTAGTGTTCTGTGTGACGACAGGTCCATATGAACAGGATCCTTCCATCCTTTTCTCGGACTGGGACCTGTTCATATACGTTCTTGGCAGATGATCCAGAAGTGGTTTGCCATTGCCTTCTTCTGTGTGTGAATGGAGTAATTGTTGGGATGCCACGGAGGAAAACTCCGTGTTGCCTAGACCACGGCCTTGCCCAACACAAGTTATAAATTTGGGCACCGCCGGGAATCGAACCCGAGACCCCAGGATTACAAGGCCAGCGTTCTAACCGCTAGACCACCGTGGCGGGAGCATATATAAAGGAACAAAATGTTAACAAGGGTCAATAAGTATAATGACAGTTCATGGTACAAAATAAAAACACATTCAATAATTACTCAAGGTAACTTAACGAGAATTCCTAAAAACCTAGTTCAAGGCAGAGAATTAAAAAAAGCATTGATGGCATAATACAGTATATAATATTTCATACATTACCTGAAACACTCTTCTGAAGAACGGACTGCAAGCTGATAAAATTACTTTATGAGCTCGAATACACTGACCATCACTAGCCAATGTAACATCAACAAGTCCTTCTTCTTCCCACAGACTCTCAAAACTTGTAACAATGTTGGACTGGAAACTATTCCACTTCAAGCAGATTTGTTGCCCGGCCATTCTTTAAAATACGTTCTGAAAAGAAAATTATGTTTATGATTTCATCTTTCCTGATAGAGTTTTCTCGACCAACATTAAGGAGGAGTAAGCGGAAGGCATCCCTGGATTGTAGACGACTGTAAACTGGAAAAGCGTAAGACTAATGCTAACCTATTGACTCAATTTAGTTACACATACATATTTTACTTAATTAAATTAACAATTTACTACATAATACCTTTATTATACCTAAATCATAGGACTTAAAAATATATAAACAGCTGATACAGTGATTCATCTCACACACACATTTTTCTCTAACCTTATACAAAAAACTGAAACTGTGGTTTTGTTTATTTTTGTGCGTGTTCACTTATAGGTCAACAACAGATAAACCAGTCTGCACCAAACCTGGCATGCTTATTGAAACCAGGAAAAGAACACAGGAGAATAAACATTCAGGAAAAGTGTCCTGAGTTTGATTCCTGATGAAGATGGTTTCTGTTGCTTGAAACTATGCACGTTCCTAACTAAAAATCTGAATAGCAATATATTTATTACATATCCCATGTGTGCTACATGGCCTGCGAACTCTCACCCTCCTTTACTTATCACCATGATATATGAAGATGAGTATGAATTATGAACAGTTGTTCTGATTGTAATCCACTGGCAACATGTTTTGATACAATGTATCTTCATCAGGCAAACCTCTATCTTAGCTAGTATAATACATCAAAATGTACACATCTTAAACTTAAGTTGAATCAATCTGTGTGCAGAAATAATAACCACAATTTTAGTGCAAAAAAAAACCTTTAAAAACTTTTAACTTTCATGTTAAAATTTAGATTTTGGTAAAGACTCTCCCAAACTGCAGGAGGAAGCAATCTAAATATTAATTATAATCTGTATGTTATCATAAATCCTTATATGAACAGGTTAAACAGTTAATGGTGAATGGATCATGCAGGTGACATGGCACACTTCTTGCATAGGCCCACAATGACAGCTGGTTATTTATAGCCAGCTGTTCCACTGTAGTTTAACTTATTTTATAGAATAGTCACAAAGTAATGCACCTCTGCTTCTGAGTATGCCCACACACACAAAGATCATCCCATGTGAAATTAACACAAGTCTCAACAAATCCCCTCATAACTGAATGATTTTTGTGAGGCACCTGAGCTAACCAAGCTTAATAACAGGTTCATGCCACTTTGCAGTATTCTTTGGGCATAAACCTAGGTAAAGACCTAATTTTTCATCCTTCTTAAATACAATTAAATTATACAAACATAATAAAAAGATGCTATAAGAAAACTACGTGCATCAAGTTCCATTATAACACACTTTGCATTCTTTGGGAAATCAACTTCCTCATTACTTTTCCTATGCATCATTAACTAGAGCTTAATCCTTCGAGCATTACACATATGAAAACATTATGCCATTATATGTACAAAATAATGAGCACTCAGAGCAGTCTCTTTGGCACATTTGACCAATTCCAAAAATAATAAAATTAGGTGAAACAATTTAGCAAATCATGTCATAGGTTAATTAATTTCCAGTACATATATCACATAAAACGAAAACAACACCTCAGTGGCAGGTTTGCATGGTTAGACAACTCGGATTTTTTTGTGTGTGTTAGGTTAATAACTATATAATGCTCACATTCAGGTGCAGATAATGTGACACCATAAAGTTTTTCCACGATTTCTCTATTTGACAGAAATTCTACATCACACCGTACAAACTGTAACAATGAACACAGCTCAATGCAAAAATATAATTATTTTAATTTCGAAACTTACATGAGTATACTTAGCAATACCGTATATTACACTAAACTTATTAAGTGCTAAAATTGACACTACTGATTCGTGAAGTCTACACGATGACTACTACATTGAAAACTGTTTAGAATACCCAATTGTTTACAGTAAACCAAACTCAATCATGTAAATAATTTATGAAACTCTTCAGTATCTCTCCAAGCCCAATAGATTTCACAGCAAAAACGTAATTTTTCGAAGATTCATTTTAAGTACTGTATTAATTACAGTCCACCTGCCTCTTTTAACAGTGACATGCTTATTATTTCCTTACATACGTACATAAATTCCTTAAATATGCACCAACTCTAAAATGATATATTTTGAACTTCACAAATTATTTGACAGCCATTCAGAAGACAACTGTCACACATTCACTTATTCAATTGTGTTTCTGTGTGGTTAAAAATTCGGCAGCGTCGTTCACAGATTATCCGAACGTTTTGTTTTCACTGATTTCGTCATGATGCTCTTTACAGCACAGAGGGTTGGAGTACAAAAGTGATCATATTACAGATGGGCCTTCGAGTATTCGTGCTATGCTGACCAAGCAATAACAACTTGGAACTCTGGAACCATTTCAGCATTTCCTTAAAAGACAAAGGAAACCCAATAATATTCGTATGGAAATGAAAGGTCGCAGAGCCTTCCGGATATATGCTTTGCAATGAGGACTGTCTGTTCACTAATTACTTTACTTTGCTTACTTCCATTTGATCATGTCACATGGAATATTTTCGGGGGGGAAACTCAACAGACAGCAAAAACGTATTTTATATCCACAGGAAAATCAATAAAATAATGGTAGGCACTAAAGTTAAAGCCTCATGTGGGGAATTGTTTAAGAAATTTAATATTCTTCCACTAGCCAGCAAATTCCTAGTCTCATTACTATAATTTGTAGCGGAGAACATTAAAAATGTTCAAACAAAAGCAGATATCCTCAACGTAAGTGGAAGATATAGATGTAACCTTCACATGCCAAAATATCAAACTCAGTAAATATAAAAAAGTAGTTTCTTATACTGGAATACTATTCAATAATAGCCCACCCACTACAAAGTCAAAATCATACTGTAAAGAAGTTTAAGCCAGCACTAAAAGTGTATCCCCTTTGTGTTGTGATTATTTGTACTGTAATATTGTAATTGACTGTAAATTACTGTCACGACTATGTAATTTATATTTGTGCTATGACATGTTCTACATCTTTGGCTTCGGCCTATGGAGTATCTATGGAATAAATTAATTTTATTCTATTCTATTCTCTGCAATGACTGATGACGTCATTGGCTGTGACGGCGTAAGTAAGCATAAAATAACTCGAGAGTGGCTGAAGGGACGTTATGAAATTGGAGTCTTTTCGAGACTCGTAGTCTTTATTTTCCTGTAATAGTGATATCAACGCGATAGATGCTGAAACGTGCGACATGGAAGGTGATAGTCTGTCCTGATGTCATTACCAGTGTGTGTCACAAACGATTAAAATCGTCATAGCCTTTACTGCCATCTATCAGCTATCATGCATACTATTCGTGTTGCAATCTATCAGTATCCTGACTGCTTAACAACACATACGACAGACATGTTTTGACTCACCGCCGTGAAAACCTCAATTCTACCGTTTCATTTATTTATAGTATATGGAAGATGATAGTAAACAATGAATTTTAAAGGACGTGGAAGGTATAATTTAACATACGCACTCCGTTACATTACATCACGTCTAGTCACGCTTAGTCGACTTTCCTGTGTTACATACCGTGGTGATAATTTATTTGGAGTCTACTGTACGCGGCCTGCTGCCATCCCTTCCAGCAAACTTCTGGTAAGTGACTCGCTCCGAGGTTCCAATGCACAAAGTTCAGCGGCCAAAAACGCTGGAACGCGGTATATCTTAAAATATGTAATAATAATACTGAAAGAAATAAATTTTTCTGTCGCGATTCGTAATAATCCTGGCAATTGCAGCAGAAAGAGCTTAGTAAGATGTTTTAAAATAAGGCTATTTGCCTAATGATGAATTCCACGTCATATTAAATATTTACAAAATTATATTAGGATGGATAAATAATGGAAGATGAAATAGGTGGGTCACGTAATATCCATGAAGGAGACAAGAAATGCGTGCAATATTTCAGTTGGAAAGCCTGGAAATAAAAGATCACCTGGAAAACCTTGATAATATTAAATGGGTTTTAAGTGAGTAGATGGGGGAGTATCTGAACTGAGTTAATCTCACTCAAAACAGGGACCAGTGCAGTCTGTTTTAAACACTGTAATTAACCTTAGGTTTCTATGAATCCTGGGAACTTCTAGAGTTGCTGAATGATATCATCTTCTCAATAAGAACTCTACTGCATGTTGCTAGTTATATATTTATTTTATCTTTTGAACAAACAAGTTTCTTTGTTTATGAATAAAATAAATATTCGACCCAGTTTTGTGTTTGTTGATTGAATACAGATTACGATTTCTTTTCTTCTTACTGTGGACGTCTTTAAGTGTACAAATTCAGAAGTTGAGATGAGTTTTTAAAACAACAATGGCAGTCAGAATCTTCGATAAATGTACGCGGAAAGAAAACACACATAAATAAAACAAAAATGCTACAGAGTAAAAAACAGATAATCCAATGCCCAGGTGCAGAGTTAGGACCTCATAGCCGCTAACAATGGAACAGGAATTCTGGTACAAATAGGCGTACTGTCAGCTACAGTCACACTGAAATTCGCCACAATTACTAGAAAACATTGAAATCGATAAAGGTTCTTGTCCGAAACACAAGTCACTTTAACCTTGAGAAAACACAATCATTATGAGATCTGCGAGCAACCGGGAACAGTGGCTTTTAGCTCGCAGTTGTGTGTTGCTGGGCTGTAAGCCGACCCGGCGCTACAAGACCCCACCTTGATGGAGCCGTCTCTCAGACACATGATGAAGAGGGAACAGCTTCCTGGGTAGGGATGGCGAGAGTGGTCTCCAAACGGGAACACGTTGTTTGCAGGACACTTAAAACCTGGAAGAAACCTGCAGATCAGCGAAATCGCTACTTTTAACAATGTCGTAGTCAAGACTAGTAAACTGTGTTTTATGCACGATTTTCATGGTGGAAGACATCTTGGAATAGATTAGTCTACGATAATACAAGACTTAACTTTGGGAAACTGGCTCAGAGGATGTCAAATGAAAAATGGTTGCCGATAGGTTCATGTCCCACCGCCAGAATGCATGACAAGTCCAGGACGTGAAATGCCAGTACTAATCAGCTAAAAAACATTGCCTTCCTATAACATGTTCTAAAACAGACATTAAAATATACAATACTGTATGAAACACGATTTTTGTATGGGCGTGAATCTTCGACAAAACACTGATTGCCTGTAATGTATGAGGAAATATTTATTGCAGTTTTGTTAGCCCTTTGTGGTCCCTTTTAAAAGGTCTAGACTAAATTCAACACCAGGAAAGTGAAACAGAATGCAAAGTTTAAACGATGAAGTCACTATTCATAAAGAATGATTAATAGGAAGACGAAAGAATATGCATATATCAGTGTTGCATTGCTCAATGAATCAAAAATGATTAAAAATATATAATTTCCTACTCAGTGCGACATAGGACAGCAAAAGGATGGAGATAATTACGTTCAGGCCAGTGGTATTCAACCTGGGGTACGCGAAGACATCTTAGGGGGTACGTGAAATTTAGAAAAAAATATTATTTTATGATAAACACTGAATAATCCGTAATGTAATTTATTTTAGATGTAGATTATATACTATGTATAACTTGAATTATACACCAACAACTTTGGGGGTACAAAGTTGAAGATAAATTATATCTTGGGGTACGAGAACAAAAAAGATTGAATACCACTGCATTAGACGATCTAATGCGTTGATTTCCATGTGTCAATTGGACACGGTGAAAACAGGATTCCAGAAAATACTGCTGAGACGCATCTAACACAGAAGACAATCAGTTTCAAATGGAATTTTAGGTTAGGTTTCTATGACCCGTAAAATTGTCATACCTGAAGAAGTCGACGAATGTGAGCATTTCTCTCGCTCTTGTGGCGTTGCCAAACGACACAGTTTCGTGTGGCCATCGAATTCATAACCCCCTGCACATTTATCAGGAACTACAGTGCCATTTTCACATTTGTAGAAATTCCCACAGCCTTTTGGAGCTTTATGCAATCCATTCAACCTTGGACATTTTCCTTTGCCTTTCGGCGATTCTGAAACGCAGAGAATTAATAACGCAACTTAGAGCAAGTTAATCGACAGACCAATTGGTATCGTTTTAGAAACTCAAAACCAAACATCTCTGGCTTAAAATAATTTGTTTACAAGATAAAACTAGTTCATTCAACGACACCTTCCTACTTACATTTGCAGCATTGAATGGAAAGTTAATTATGAATTGTGACTTTGGAAGGAAGTGTGGGCACGATGCATCTCAAGGTACTAACGCAGTACTTGGAGAGAGGAAATACACGAAATGTCCAGTTAGGACAAGGGTCCTCGTGTTCGAGAATCGCCACGGGTCCACTCGAAAACAAAACATCAACACGCGGCACAAAGATGAAAAATTACGCAAAGCGTTGAGAAGTGGACGTCAGAAGCCGAAACTCATTTAAACAATATTTATTAATTCAGCTCTTACCTCAAAGAAAACAAAGTTTCTCCATAAAGAATACCAATTAATTTATTTTGTTTAGGGATGCTGCAGCGAAGGACCGAGTTCCGCTGTTCTGGAGGACCGAACCCTTGTTATCCAGACCGCAGCCGGTCAACATGCTGATTGAACTAACCCCATATGTGTATGCAAATTACATTTTGGGCTCGAGCCAAATGCTCATCGGGAGGGATCGGTTGAGATTCTAAAATTTCGGCCCGTGCCGACCTCTAACCTCAAATCTCACAGTTGTAAGCTGACGGCTTATCTGCTCGTCATTTCATGTCTTCAGTTTCGTACTCGGCAAGGTCCCTGTGATTGGCTGAATCGTACTCGAATATTCTGACAAGCCACAAAAACTTCCTCGGACTTTCGTAATCATCGCATTCATTCACATCACCATCTGTGGCAATCTTAAACTCACTCTTGGCCTTACGCAACTTTGGATGGAATCTTTGTGTTTCTTACGTAGTTTAGTTCGCACGGAACAGTCGACGAAGTGCAGAAGTTTGCACCCGTTAAACGGCACAAACGCCAAACCGTCCTCGCACTGTCCCAGGTAAGCTTGTCCGTTCTGGCAGATGAAGAACCGATCACAGAATTTCTTATGGGGGACAGAGTACGTGCCTCCCAACTCGCAGAACGGCCAGTCTGAAACCACGTTAATCCTACAATGAAATCGTCCATCTTGTCATTTCAACTTTATTTGTGTTTATTTACGCATGCATTTTCTTCGTGTGGTTTCTCGGGATTTAAAGAGATTTTCCTTTTAATTTTCTGGATAACTATTTTGTCACTTAAAACATTCCATATACGTCACCAAGAACAAATCTGTCACATTTCCAAAGTTATAATTTAATTAAATGCCACGTTATGTAGACGTGTTCCTTGTTTGTTTACGCACTACCTCGTGATGACGTACGGAAAGATACAGCTCCACTCATTAGAGGCGAGTGGACAGGTTCACTCCCCAGGAAGTTCTCCTCTCGAGGAAGGAGTCCTCGGTATCCATCGGGTTGGCTCCAGTGCCGAAAAAAGAATTCTACCCGTCACAAATGGAACCCCGAAAGTCCACTCCATAACATAGTGACTTAGGCAACCCCCCCCCCCCCCCCCCCCCCCCCCGGGGCACGAATTGTTTTATTCCGAATTTTATAAGAGTTCAAGAGAGTCCCGATTTTCATCACGACATTTAGTCTGTCTTAAAAGAGACATTTGTTTCGTAAAATATCTCCTTGTGTAACGTCTGTTAATGAGTTACATCTTAATTGGTCCTGGAACGAGGGTTTTGTAACAAGCAGCCTAAACAAACATTGGCGTATTAAATCACATACGAATTTAATATTAATGTAAATAAATGTACCTCTTTTCAATGACACAGATTACCTGCATGTTGGCTCCATGGTTTCGCTGGTGTAAAGGATACGTCGCTTTCGTCCCCGAAGACTGCCGCTAAGTTCGAAAAGAAAATAATTCCTGTCCAAATTTTCATCATTGCACAGGGAACCTTCCTCAGGGGTCCTATTACCGCAACTGTTTCCCAAATACTTTCGATTGTGGTTGGTCTTCTACGGAGTCTAATTAGGTCTATCTGTTTTCTGGAGCCAACGTCGTTAGTGGAAGTTAATGAAGGAAGACTTTTTTGTTGTTTTTGCTTCGAAATACAATGGAAAGTTTCAAGGCGTTGAACTCCCAGCTGGACAAATCAGATCGTCGCTCCTAGTCCATCACGGACTCATGTACTCTTTTACACAGAGGGCTTAAAAAACGAATTACAGAGTTGCTTCCGTCCATCTCTCTCAAGTTTTGCCTCCAAAATCTACTCAAGAAGCATAGGAAATCCTACGCCAATCAGCCAAATTTTACAGGAAACATTGCAACCTTCATTTAAAACAGTTTTAAAAAATATATATTTTACGAAATTTCGCGATTATTTTCGTGCGTCCCCGGTAATGGACGAATCTTCGGCGACCTGCAGAGATCCACAACCCCGGCACATCTACAAAAAAAAAGTACATTCTCACGTTGAAATTCACGGCAACTGTTTTGCCATTTGCCAGGGAGCTCAGAAAAGAAACTCATTGCAGGCCTACAAAATAAAGTTTTTTTTATAATATCTGTACTCACAAACCACTGAAGTGCCGATTCAGAGATGAAGCCCATAACTTAGTAACTTAGGACTTAGGAGATGCTGCTTGATGAAGTCGAAGATCAATGGATAAGAAGTGGGAGTAGAATAATTATCAGGAGAGACCAAAAGAAATTGAAAAATACCATTAATCGAATTCGGAGTCACATGGCAACGAACCCAGGAGAGGCGGTACAGCTCTTACTAATTCTTGACCTCCGCACTCGATGGGGGCGAGTGGTCAGAGCGCCTTACCCCCTGGAAAGGATCCCGGTACCCATCGGATAGAAGGCTGGGTGGGCCCCAGAGCCAGTCTGGACGCAGAGGCTAAAGGGGATCGAACCCCAGTCATCCAGTCAGTAGTCAGTCACTAGACTGACTGAGGCACCCGGTTAATTTATTAAATTTATTATTAGAATCCACGAAGACAGATGAATATGATTGGGTAAGAATTTACATATTTACAGTCTCCTGATAGTAATGCTTGAAATAAAGATTAATACAATTAATTATTCTTGAAAATTCAAGTGTTATACGTTCTCATGATGAAATTTTAACACCAGATTTCTTTGTAATGTACATCTCTTTTTATTTTCCTATGGGTGCAAGTTTATGAAAAACCTATTTTTGTGAAAAACATTCTTCTCTAAAATCAATGCAAGATACAGAAAACATCTTCATTGGGATTTGAACCAGGGAACAGTTTTTCAGGGTCGTGACCTTTTATTCTGCAATCTCCTAGAGGGAACACAAAACTCATCTGTTATATTTAGTTTCTGAGCTACAGAAACCAATCTCACAGACACTCAAAGTCAAAACACATTTTCCAGAGTTCTGACCCTTCCAAAATCTCTTTCTGGTATCAATGGAATAAGGAAGCCAAGTTTGGTGCAAATCGGTGTATCAATTCTCAAGGTATAATAAAACACGCATAAAATAAATTCTACATATAAGAATCTAAACAGCTGTTACAGAAACGAGAATACAAGAGACTTATTGCAGGTTTTATTTGTTAAACTCGTTTCTGCCTCGATGAAGGCAACAAAAATAATACGCTTGCTCAATTGGTGAAGCTGAGATTCAATGGCGTCAACTGACTGTTTGGAGATCCTTCGGCTAATCTCGGTCTTACTCTGATGATGGACGCAGAATCTTCTTCTACCTACAAAGTAGATTAAAGAAATATAAACAAATGTCATGTCTTTGCTGTGTACTGATTCACGTAACACTAATATTGGTGGGACCAGCACGCCAATGTCCGATTATTTAAAAATAACATACTGCTCTGTTAAACTGGCAAAGTGTCGATCGTTTGCAACCCCGGCCGTCCCATTCATAGCCAGTCACTATACTGACTGAACTACACCAGCTCCTGATGAGGCTTATAAACAACATCTTATTTGGTATTTGTGTGTTATCTGGACACATCACTTTAAAAATAGGTTAGGTTAGGTTAGGTTAACGTGTGGATAAATGACATATACTTGAAAGTTATTATATTTCATGTCAATAAATGACAAATTATTATATTTTATTTGGATATGCATGAGATGTTAATTGTTGTTACAACCTGTCGCCGGAGGCAAAAATTCGCTTATAGATTTTGGAATCGTTTTAAAAATATTGCCGTTATCATTTGTACGCCGCCACACGAACAACCGAGTATACGGGTATGCTGATATGCATGCGCAGTTTCCCGTCCAATCCAGGTCCAGATATTTGACTCTCCCATTTTGTATTCCGATAACGATATTTATTTTATTTTCAAGTCAGGTGAGGCTTATACACAGATTACTTTCTGCAAAAACTTGCTTAGTACTTGGAAAATAATTTTAACCTGCATCTTAAAATTGCATATTCTTCGTTTCTGGGAATTATACGTTGCGAAGATGTTCACAGGAAAAAGACACTTTACAGAATTAGAACTGAAACCTTAACAAATGGACTTCATATATGTCAACATTAAAATAAATAAAGAGTTAAACACACTGGCTTCGGGCGATTAATATTAACACTCTGTGGTTCAATGTCAAACAGAAAAAAAAACATACTTGCATCTCGCCTTCTTCTTGCAGACTCCTTTTCTGTGCGATACTCCTTAGTAATGCCTTGCCTTCTTCCTTTGACTGTAATAAAGCAGGGTGTCTATAATTACCATTAGGCTGGTAAAAGCATCATTAAGAGGTGATACTTTTTTATGTACAGTAGCACCTCTGTTGATGATGCTGTCGCCAGCATCAATGCTACTGTCCCAAATGCTCAGGAAATTCCCCGTGGGTTCATCAGAAAGTCAAAATCCCCTCATTGGTTCTCGAGCACTTTACAGAAATACATTTGGTAAAAAGGTTACTATTACAGACATTTTAAAAAGATATATTCTGATTATTTTTGTAGTACATTTTCCTCCTATTGTAAGCTAGTAAACGCTATTATTATATGTGACAGACTCAGATGGTTGAAGTCTACCGATAATAATTTAAGACTGCAACCTAAGGAATTCTGGAAATATGTGGTGTCTCGTAGGAAAAGAAATTCTGAGGTTGCTCGTACTCGTTCGGCAAAACCCTATAAAGTTGCTAATGCTTTTGCTAAGCGTTTTCAGCCAATCTACAATACCCCTTGTTTGGTATTCCCCTCCCTTGTGTAGTCTTATGAATTTTTATCATTAGCGCATCTTTCCAAATTGGACATCTGTAAAACCCGTAGATGTCTAAGACCATCTAAATTTGTCAAACTTGACGACATCCCTAGCATTTTTTATAAAGGGTTGTTCTCAGATCTCCGTTCTCAAACGTATCTTTAATCTAAGTCTAACTGCGCATTATTTTCCTACCGCATGGAAACAGGCAGCAGTCGCTCGTGTTTTCAAAAAAGGTAATTCTGCCTGTTAGTAACCACCAACCCATTTCTATACTTAATACATTTTCCAAACTATTTTAACTTGTTATTCACGATCACGTTTCACATGACTTAAAGTCTAAATTAAATCCTTGCGAGCATGGTTTTACAGAATCTAAATATACCAAAGCCAATCTGGCAATTTATTTAGATTTTTATTACCCCATTAGTCGAATCCCTGGGTCAAGCTGATGCCCCATATTATTTTACACAAATATAGGGTTCACTTCTGAGCAGGGCACAGCTCAGAAAGAAGCCAAATAGAATAATTATCACTTTGGGCTTCTTGTTGGCCTCGCGACATAGACCGAAATATTTTAAGCATCATAAGCTCTTCTATTTGTTACACCACACCCACCTCGTCATATTCCAGACACTTTTGTGCATACTGGTAAGCTTTATCCAGTTGATTTCGCTTCAGAAAGAAGTTAGCCAAATATTTGTATGATTGGCTTAGTTCACTTTTATCTCCACGGGATTCGTTCTCTGACACGTATTCCAAAAATGATGCCGCCGCGAAACTGGTCTCATTCAGTTTATCGTACAACCTGAAAAAAAGCACAGTTTGTAACGGCGCGACTAAACAAGACTGGTATGAAGGAAGGCTTTTGTGATCAGAAAATAATTTTTTTAACATAAAATTTAAGTCCGCGAAGTACGATTTAATAAACAAAATATTACGAGGCTTTTAACGTTAAGCCTACTAAATATTTTTGGAACAGTATTTATGTTTTTGTGTTACATACTTTTGTCAGCCATTATATATTATTGCCTGACATAACTGAAAATACTTTTCAGTATTCACAAAACATAAAAATATTCTAATTAAACTATATTTAAAATGTAATCAGACATATTACTTTGCGAGTTTAAGAAGCGCCGTTCCTTCGATATCGCCGACGTTACGAGCCTTGTAGTAGCATTTCTGGGCATCCCGTATCTTATCCAGTCTCTCGTATGTTTCTCCAAGTGCAATGAGCATGCGACTATCATTCGGTCGCAGCTGCTGGGCTTGTTTGTAGTAATATAAGCAGTAAAACAGCATCTTTAGGATCTCATACGTCTGGCCAAGTCCGTACCACGCTCGGTAGTCTCTTCTGTTCACCTCTTATACAACAGTAAAATGCCAAGTTGATACAGAATGAAATGTGTACAGTCGAGGCAGATGAACATATTCACACAAAGAGAAGTAATTTGGACATGCCGCCATAATACAGCATCTTGCAAACTGTATGACTAATGTACATTCATATAAGATTAATTTATCCAAATATCATTTTCGTGTGGAATTAAAAACAAGATCAAAGCCACAATTCCACATTCCTGAAAACAGTTTATGAACTTTTCACACAATTTGTGTTCAGATATGCTTCGACTCAACCTCCATGATCTGACCAGAGGGTTCATTCTGACGTGTAATAACTGTCACTTTTATTTTCAGATCCCAATTCCACAATCCTGAAAACAGTTTATGAACTTTTTACACAATTTGTGTTCAGATATGCTTCGAATGTGCCCCATGAAAATCTTACTCCTATGCTGAGCTATTATTATTTTTGTTCAGACTCTCTGGCAAATATTATGGATGAGTTTACTTCTGAAAATTGTTGGCAACCATTTCTGTTGATAATAATAATGAGAAGGATACACATTCCCCACTTTATGGTACCTGCACCTTGTCGTGGTGGTGGGGTTTGAGTACCTCAGTGATCCCAAGTGCTATGCTGGCGGTAGCATAGCTACTGGTAGGGTAGGTCGAGGGGGAGAGGTCAGACTAAGACAGGTACCCTGGTCCTCCAGGTTGGGGGTTGGTTGCAAGGCTAACAACCTTGCACCGTAAAAAGGAACACGTTTCAAAACCTCGATCAAAGCCTCGGACAGACGGACCTAACAGAGGACCGAATGGAATAGGAGAATTGAGGAGGCCATGGACCGAAGAGCCATAGAAGAAGAAGTAGAAGAAGGATACGTATATTTAACGAACAGCGTTCGCAAATTCTGGAGCTACTTCTAAATTGCATCACACCCACTGCAGGTCCTATTCAGTAAGTAACATTGGTTTCCATATAAAATGTGTTAACTAAATGTTGTTTTACTCTTAAATCTGATTACTACCCCTACTTTTATTACTTTTAATTCCATGGAGCAGAGTTATTCTTGAGAAGCTAAGAGTAGCTCAAATGGTCAAAATCCAACAGAACGAGAAACTTTGCACCGCTAATTCTAAAATCTGTGGCTGGTGGCAAAGTTAAGGACACAAATTACATTTTTTCCCAAAAGAATTCCCTTTCTCGTTAATATCAGTTTCTACAACTCGTCTACT
This sequence comes from Zootermopsis nevadensis, assembly GCF_000696155.1. The sequence continues at coordinate 749,510 of NW_019059750.1, forward strand.
ACTTAATACTAACAAATTTGGAACAGCACAACATTATAATTCTTGTGATACTGCCTCTAAATTTTCATTTTATAAACGTAAAACAACTTGTATACGACCATCATTTAACAACACAGTTACTTGAATCTTCTGAGAATAGGACTTGTCTGTCATCTGTTGGTGGCAACAAAATGTAAGACCTATGTTACTTTATAACTGGTCACGAACCATCCTTGATGTTGATCGGTATTGACGCCATCTGAAGTCGCGAGTAAAACTGGTGTAATAATGAAACTGTATACTTGCTGTACTTTGAGAAAGAAATAGGTACGTACCGATGGCCTGTCTGTAGCTCTGTATCGCTGCATTAGTATTCTTCATCTCCATAAATTCATGCCCCATAAGTGTCCAAGCTGACAAATACTGAGGATTCAGCTTAAGTGCTCTTTGGAAGTACATTACAGCCTTCTGGTGTTCTGATCTCAAACTGTAGTAATTTCCTGTACAAATGAACAAAGAAGTCCTGATAAAATTACCAAATTCTGAAATCTTTGGCCACTTCCTAAGTTACTGAATGTCATTTTCTAATTTCTTATCATCACATGGTTGAATAATTGTGAAGGATGTGCCAGAAGTATAAACATTTACCTGAAAAAGTTGACAAAATCCAAAAAAACTCTCTTACCCGCTGTCCTACGTGAGCGATTAAATGTGAGCGGTGCGAGTTGCGTGAGTGAAGCAGAAATATCAAACTGGCTGTTTGTGTGGCGCTGTCCTAGGTTCCAGCGAAGCGGCCAGGAGAGGGAAGCGGCCAAAGTCCAAGATCAAATATTTTGATATTTTCGCGCGAGTCGCTGCGCTGGCCAGTAAGGTGCATTCGCAATAAAGCTCTGACTGTGCATGCGCAGGAAGGCCGTATGCTTCTATTGCGGTCTCTCACGTTGGACACAACAAGCGATTCCCCGCTTCATATGACACCCCATGCTGCGTACGCAGCTCGCATAGCCCGCTTGTTATCGCTTACGTAGGAACTCTGAGAGTTGAACCATGGATCTTTGAAATACAAAACAGGACTGTTACCACTTGCTTGGGAATTAGAAGTAATTATTTTGGTTCAACAATACAGAGGTTTTTATACCAAACAGAATCTATCAAAGACAGGTATCACAAGGAACTCAGCATCCTTCTTTATACGCGCAAAAGACGAGGTTTTATCGCAATGCAAACTCACCTACAACACAACACGTCTCAACACGGTACTTGTCTATCTCACATGCCTGATGAGCAAGATGTGCCAGTTCTACTCTCAGTTCTTTCACGTATAGAAGATTTGAGTACGTATCCAAATTATCCAGTCGGAATGGGTCACACTTCTGCAGTCGACGAAATGTGGTTATTGCCGCATCTACATCTGAACATAAAAGAACGCAAATATTTCACTGAAGAAATAAATATGACAAGTAATCAAAATAATATAAAAATGAATAGAATAAGTCAATGGCAAACAAAAGTTGATAAGATTCTCAGCTAGTCATGAAACTGTCTACTTTTATGGAATTCAGAAATTTAATGCCAACTACAAAAGTGTGTGTCATGGAACCACATCCTGAGCCAGGTGAACCCAGTCCACATCCTCACATCTTATTTCTTTTAAGATCCATTTTAATATTATCCATCTACATCTTCTAAACTTCTTTCCATGAGGTTTTTGACAAAATGTTTCTGTGTATGTCTCATTTTGTTCACTGTAAAAGACATTCGCTTGTATAAGATGCACCACAAAATCAATGCAAGTTTAAGGTATAAAACACGAAATCGAATAAATTCATATATTTAACTTTTTAAAACTCTATAAAATTAATGTCGCTATCTTCAGTCTACCTCCTCAGGAAATACATGAAATTCTTCATCATAATTTGAATTCTCATCTTAAGTGTCTTCATACAGATAGTGGTCCTTGCATCCTTCAAGGCCACTCTTTATAAAAGACTTCACAATGGTCAGCCCACTGACCGAAGCCCAAGACATTTTAACCATTTGCGTACTTGAGTGACTGTGGGCTATTTCATTGCTCCTTCTGGAGTCAGCCGATTTTAATTACTATTTATAATCCACCTATTCCACCCTAATCTCATAAAAAAAATCCAAAAGGCGTCTTTACAGAAATGTCAAATGATTGCAGCTGTGATGTCAGCCCTCCTGGTATGACAGCCAGTTCAGCACTGCAATCCCTGAATTTGTTTTAAGAGTCCCTTAGATGATATCAAAACTGGTCTGACAGGAGAAGGGCTCCTTTTCTCAATCCATATTTTCATACCATTCTCATCCATCCCTTTCTCATGAGCATCTAAAAATTAACTTCAGAGGGAGTTCAGTTCCATTGCCACAGCACGCACGAACTGTGTGATGGGCTTTTTCAAGGCCACTCATTTTGTTACGGTTTTTTCACCTCCGAAAGTAAAAGTCCTTTTAGCGGAAACATCAAGGGTGAGTAGCATTTCATCCACATTTTTTACCTGTCTTATTTCTATGGTTATTCTCTTCTGACAAGGGATAACAAAATGATGGGATAAAATTTTTTGTTCATATTCTAGCGGTATTTTATGAGAAAGTTCGGGTTTATCACGCATACATAGGCCATCAGACTTCATAAAGCGATAGCACCAAATTGCTTCTTCACCTTTGAAATCTATAATGTGACAGCCATGTGTTGACTGGAGAGTGCGTGTACATATCATTCTTGTTGCAACAGGAAAGTCGTTGCAACAATGTCCCTCTACCCATTTCAATATGTCAGCCTCCAATTCTGGCCATTTTGCACTTTTCCCATGCATAGAACATTTTAGCTGACTTCTCTTTTTCAAATTATCCTTCTAAGAACATCAAATCTGTATAATTTTTTTCAATTAGTGGAGGAATAAAACGTCTTTCTGCCACCACATTCCCTTGCTCTTCTGCAGAGACTATAATTTCTAGTTGACGGCACACAATGTACAAAATTCACTTGTTTTTTACCATAATAAGCTAGGCATCTGGTAAACAAAACACTCTACGCTAAAAAATAATCGTCACCGATTAAAATTTCAAACTGTAATAATCATCAATGTGCTGAAATTATGTTGATCATCAAATGCTGCTTCTCGAGGGTGGATGGAATTAGAGAAACAAGTAGAAACCAAAATTACCCCGACTGTGATGAATTCATAGTGCACCTGCACTGGCAAGGGCGGCAACCTTTGCTGTGAGACGCAAAGCGATTTTGAAAGGTATAAAACTGTGTCCTGTGAGCCAGAAAATATGACAGCAACCATTTTCAATTACCTCTTCTATTATGAAAAGCAATAGCAGTCTGAGCTATCAGGTAAGTACTCTTCTCAAAACCTTTGTGCTGAAGGGCAAAGTAAATATCTAGAGCGTCTTCATTTAGTTGAAGTTCTAGGAATGTATGTCCAAGGAAGAAATGTTTCATCCAGTGATCTGGTAACTTGAGAGATTTGAGCTGAAACAGAAATTATCTCATACTTATGACATCTGAGGTTTACATCGTGGTGAACACACTGACACCGGTCTTCTGGGTAGTAATACCATGTAGACTTTCTTGAAGATACCAATGTTCCAGAGAAACGCACTATCCCTGAAGATGAAAGTTTCTCTGAAACAATGATATCTAACTACAAATCCACGTGGTGTTATTACCCAGAAGACAACATCGACATCTTAAACTTATTTCAAAAAACCACAATATCAAAATGGTTTTAAGTACTGGGCAACAGTCAGAAGTTTTATAACACACAATGCAATGTAGTGTTTCGAGGATCGTACTATTACAAAAAAGTTCTGAATTACGAGGTGTACAAACAACCAACAGTTCATTATGCACAGCTTGCTTCTAAATGGAGGATAATACGTTTCATACCAGACTGAACAATAAATGTGAAGAATAAAATTTAGTACATATTTATCCATAACTTATTTAAACCTCCTTCTGCAAACTGCAAACCTGG
>NW_019059750.1:753553-777441 GCF_000696155.1 Zootermopsis nevadensis
CACCGGTATTGTCAACGCTTCTATCTGCTTGGAAATAAGTTGTAAATCTGAAGAATTCTCGCTATGGTCGAAAGAAAATGACAGAATCTGGAAATTGTTGTTTAGAACAACAGTAATGAGAAAGATGACGAACTACAAGACAAGCTTTCCTCCTCTTAATTTCAATCGCATGTATTAAAGTTTGTCCCGCTACGTGCCGTACAGACGCTTGGGGTGAGTGGAGGTATAGCTCCTCTCTTTCTTGACCTCGGCACTAGATGGGGGTGAGTGGTCGGCATCACACCCCGGCCGGCTTTACCCCCGGGAAAGGACCCCTGTACCCATTGCAGAGGAGGCTGGGTGGGCCCCAGAGCCGGTCTGCACGCAGAGGCTAGAGGAAAAGTCCTCCGCCCCTGTCACATGTATTATCCACAGGAAAACTCATTCGTATACTGTGCGAGAGATCACCTGATGAAAAATTAGCAATGTAGAGTTCTTGGGTTATCAGTCATGTGAATATGAATTAGTTTACAATGTTTCAGGGACACTCTCTGAAATGTTTAAACTAATTTCATACTCACACGGCCGATCGCCTGAGAAGATATCACTACATTCACTAGCCTCGAAATCTTGAGTACTGCATCCTCAATGCTGTTATTCTGACAATTAAATTGAAGTAAATAATAAATAAACACAATTCATTAAATGAATAATGACCTCACATCGATGGACTTAAAATATATTATCTATACTTATTTACCCACCTCAGTTCGATCTGTGATCAATGTTGATAATTCAAGCCAAGACCCCCAGTGCATCGGTTCCTTACATATAGCCTCAACAAGAACTTTCCTAGCTCTCCATAGAAAATCTATTCTCTTCAGCACAACTCCATACAAATAAAGTTCATAGCCGTCCAGTTTCTCGGCTACGTAGTCCCTCATAAATTCAGTTCCTAGCTCTTGCAAGTTTGCACTCTGAGTGGGATCAGACGGCGTTGTTATATCTATCATATCATCTATCTTCTTCTTCTCACCAGACAGATAGCGCGAATAAAAGTGAAGAAAGCGAGTGAGAGGTACTTTGCAAAATTCAGTAAAATGAGCACACCTGAAATTTAAAACAGACTGTGCATACACAAAAATATGTCCACCCTTCAATAGCGTGACACTGTCTTATTGTACTCCCATTTTTTCTCTAGGATCTGACAAACACAGAAAATCTCATCAGTAGTTGACCTGTTACATCGAAACCTGCACTGATGATACCAAAATTTCATCTACATATGGACTTAACCTTGAGAGAAGGATGTTGGATAAAATTTTGTATGAACTTCATAACAGAGATATGCCTCAATAATTACTACTGTCATTGTTATCACTTTCTTGTAAGTTTGTATAATAACAGACTCATTCCAGTACTGAGACAATTCTTCGTTATTCCAAATGAGGCAGTATGTCACCCGAACCACTGTTATATCACATTTTATCCCACCTTTATTTTTTATGTATACATTATAAGAACTTGTAAAATTCTCTCACCTGTCATATTCTTTCAGATCTAAGTAGCTTTTGGCCACCAAATAATGTTCTGTTTCATTTTGATATACAAAAGATTGTGTATAAATGCAAGGAGAATCCAACTTCACTTCCCGCAATGCAAAATTCATCTCTGACAACCTGAAACAATTAACAAATTATTGAGGTATTTATTAAAAGTAGATCATACTGATAGATCACTATAAATGCTACCATACTATATTTTACAGTGACAGACTGCTACTGCATCAGCATCTGTATAAATAAAAATCATGGTTGGTATTTTGGGGAAGAGGTTGAGCTGTCCATCACAGCTTCAGATGTTTTAACTCTTTATTTCCAGTTTTTGCACTTCCTTTCTACACAGATGTTTTAATTACCATTCGCATGGTTGTTTCCTACCTTCATATGCCACACACCAAATGTAATTATTAAGCTTGAATTAAGCTATTCAATAAACTACACCCCCACACTATAAAAATCCTAAATCATGGTATAAATAAGTTCAAGCCAGCACTAAAAGCGTAACTACCATTTCACTTCCACTCCATGGACAAACCTATCTCAACCAAAAATTACATTATAAATACAGATAAGCAATTGTTTCGATGATTTCTTGTGTGATTACTTTTACTAGAATACTGAACTTGACTGCACATCACTGTCATAACTATGTAATTCATACTTATATTTGAAACATTTATTTTTGCTGGAACATGTTCTACATCCTTGGCTTGGGCCTTTGAAAGATCTATGAAACGTACACAACATCGATTGTAAATAAATTATAATTCTGCTACATTAAAAGTACATTCAGATTGACATGGAATGTAAATAAATTCTATTCTATAAATTATAGAGCCTTACCATTTTGTACTGTGTAATAAACCGCGCTGGGAACATTCGACGATTGCTCTCTGGAGATCCAATTTCACTTCTTTCAAATCAATCTTAAATGATTCATCAGTCATTTTTACAATACAGTTTAAACAAAATAAATGTACTGTTTACTTATAACACGTTTACAAAGAACGACTAAATCTCCAGCCTGATGCACTTCTTACGCCACCACCGATGAACACCAGATTAACCCTAAGTATGTTTGTATTACCTGTGAGGTTATGTACGCGCGAGAGGTCGTTAATGGAAAATAAGTCGTAGACCGAGCAAAGATAATTTGAAGTGATGTGCCTTTTATCATTATTATTATAGAAATAGCAGTGCTGGTTCTTTTTGGCTACAACGAACGATTTTAAGGAATAATGAAGAGCTTCAAAATTTGTACTTCTCCCCCAATAGTGCTAGGGTGATGAAGGCAAGAAGAATGAGATGGGCGGAACATGTAGCACGCATAAATGGGGCAAAGACACTTGTAGGGAAGCCTGAAGGGGAAGAGACCGCTGGGGAGACGTAGATGGGAGGATATCAAGCGGGATCTGTAGGAGGTAGGAGTTGAAGACGATTGGATTTTGCTGACAGGACAGGGACCGGTGGAGGGCCTTGGTTAATTCGGTGATGAACTTTCGGGTTTCCTAAGCCCCAAAGTCATCTAGTTAGTTGGTATTATCTGGTGGAAGTAAAGGTGCCAGCACTGAATTCTATGCGTACCGTCACAAAGAGAGCACTAATACATATTCAAAATGTTTCCTCCACAGATGCTTCCACCAATTGTGTTATAACCTGTAGGCCAAGAAACTTTGTTGTTTCGGCTTCTTCAATTGTTTTATCCTCATACACTATACTTAAATTAATAGTTTTTGTTGGTAGTGCAAAATGTCGAAATTTGTTTTGTCAAAGTTTTATGCGAGTTTATAGGCTTTTATCCGTTGGTTGAAGACAGCAATGACAATTCATGAATATCTGGAAACAGTAAATTTCGGGGTGTGGAGTAATATCATCAGCAAAATGTACGGGGTTAAGACTGAGTTAATGGCTGGGGACTTATCATTGGTATATATGAAGTAATCTGGAGGTTCTCTATCATGTTGACAAGAGCCCACAATTGGTCCCCATCTTGATCCTGATACTTCCAGTATACATCTCTATCAGACTCCATTTTAATAATGCCCTAATCTATGCCTAGTTCTTTCAAGTGTATCATCCCTTAAAGTTTTCTAACTAAAACCAACCTCTCACATCTTCTGCCCCATCCTTAATTTAATTATCCTAATAAAAGTTAATAAATGTCTTGCAGATTCAACCCTTTATGTACTATCTATCCATCATCTATATGAGCAGAAATTCTGCATAAAGGACCATAACTACATAACATAGTCTCACAAGTCTTGTAAATAAGGAGGAACAATTTAATGTAGCATTAAAAAGATACTTAATTACACACTCCTTTTACTCTATCAATGAATTTATGTTGTTTACAAATAAGTGATAAATTTTCTTCTGTGTGAGATGGGTAGATCTATTTGTAACTTATCATTTCTTTAGGTGAACCCTTTGTTTGTATTGTAATTTATATAATAGTATGAATTGTACTTTATATGTATTGTATTATTATTATTATCATGACTTTTCCCACATCCTATTGTCATCTGTCTTATGGATCCACGGAATGTAATAAAATAATATTATGATTGTCTAAATTTAGATGGCGACATTTAAAGGAAGCATGCATGATTAACTCCTCAAAAAAAATCTTTATAGGGCTTTTATTTCTTATTGGATTCTATAATATTTATTCTATGGGTAACTTTTGTTTTGTTTAACAAACAGCTGAATATAAAACAATATTATAAGAAATATAGCAGTAATAATATAAGACTAAAATGGCTTTTTATATTATTCAGAGTTGAATGCACATCTGAATGTGAGATGCCAACAAAACTACAAATGAGAATGGAGATAAACAGCCAAGTGATTTGACTCTAGGACTTCAAGATTATGAATGAGCAAGATAATCACTGAGCTAACCCACTTTTACCTGAGTCAGGTGTCAGTCGGTGAGTCACCAACTTCAAGCAGAGAAACAGTAATGATATTCAGTACTCCCATCACTTACATTCCTTTCCTTTAGCTATACTGCACTTTTACCAAGTCTTCCTATCATAACAGTTTCCATTTTTCACTTTTGCTTTAGTGTTGCTGCAATAAAAACTGAGAAGACTGCTGGGGTATTGTTCATGTAAATTCAGTTATTTGTCTTCCAAATTCAGAGCGAGACCACATAGCATTTTTAATTTAGTAACCATCCAGTGATAAAACACTATGAAACTCAAGTCAATCAATATTTTTTCTCACATTACAAAACCAAAATTATGTTTGGAACTGACATCCATTCTTGAATACAATAAACGAAATCATGGAATATTATACAGTAAAATCTCTGTATAACAAATATTTGTAAACAGACCAATAATATTCATAATAATCAAAGAGAATAAAAACAAATTAATAATAAAACATTTATTGTTTTTACAACAGCCAATGCATTTTTGTCAACATAATGGCATATCGCGTGTTTGTACTGACAGTCACAATTGCAAAAACAATCATTCATTCTGCTAATACAACATAAACAAGAATGACCTGGAAAACATTCACATGATATGTAAATTATCCCTTATCTGCAATGTGTCGAGGCTTATTCATGGTCCAACTGGCCATGCATCAGAGTAGGACTGGTAAACCAATTAACAACAAAGTTAAAATTTGGCTGGCAGCCCCACAGGATGGGGGTTTAAATCTTCTGTTTTGACAATATTTGTTATGGACATCACACAATTCGGAAGCCAGTTCTTTTGTTTCCATTTCGCATCACACCATCCAATGACAAATGAAGCTGCCTGCCCATCGCTTTGTTCAATGTCTCATGTGCCACTTTTGGAATCAGATTCTTGATTAGACATCACCAATTTCATTATAACTGTCACTAGATTCAACTTCTGAAAGATATTATTTCACACAATCTAAAACTGACTCAACATCATTATTACTAAGAGTTTTACTCAGCACCTAGCTCAGCATACTACGGACATTATTGATGTTAAGAGGTTTTTACAATGTGCTTTGTATCTAGCAGATTGTCATCTGAATTTGTCTTGTATAGTACAGCCCAGAAAAAAGTATAGCAAAATGTGGCAGCACTGTGCACTGATTTGAATCTTTCACGGCGACATAACTCAATAAAATTTTCTCGGGTGGTCAGCCGCGTCAGATGGTTAAACGATGAAACCGATGTTTCAGGGACCATCTCTGTCCCCATCATCTGCTGTCAGAACCCTGATGATGGGGACAGAGATGGTCCCCAAAACGTCGGTTTCATCGTTTAACCGTCCGACGCGGCTGACCACCCGAGAAAATGTTATTGAGTTATTTCCATTCATATGGGGACGGCAGAAATGGTGGGCCAAGTATGCAAATGGTGCAGAGGTTCTGAATAGGAGTTTCATGAAGACACACTGAGAGAGCAAACAGTGCTGCTGCTAGTGAAGAAGTTCACAGAGCCTGGATCAGTTTTATCACAACACAAACATTGTTCCAATAGGAAGGGACCTCTACAAACAGCACATATGTGGGTGAAATAAAGCATAGAGTTCTGTAGTCATCCTGGAAAAGTCAGATGCATATAGCAAAATAAATCATTCTGAAGCAAAAATGTTCAAAGAATGGCTTGTAAGAAGATTTCTGTCTTCTGGGTTGTTGCGCTGTGTAGTCTGGTCGATGTTTACCAAAGTTTCAGAGGTCATACTGCCTCCGTCATCGCCCTGATGGTAAACATCGACCAGACGACACAGCGCATCAACCCAGAAGACAGAAATCTTCGTACTCACCGCTGTGAAAACCTCAAATCTTATGATGGTTTGTAAGTTTGGAGTGCTGCACTTACACTGAGACTTTACTGTACTGCTTTGACAGCAACAGTCATAAAAACAAAGAATATGATTAATGAATAATGTATCCAGCATCTACACATTCTAAACAATAATTTTCTCTGCCTGAATGTTACTGAAAATAAATGGTACCTTATAAATTGCTGTACTCGTCCTTCAGGAATCAACATAATGTTAACCTTTCTTAAAATATATATACTGGTATGCTTCCAGTCCATAATGAAACAACTGTCATTCCAAACAGGCCAAAATTGATAAAGTCTGACAATGTGATACTGGGCCCATTGTATGACAACGTCCTATTTTAATTTTAAGCCCCGCACACAAGAGACGTACCTGCAAAGTACAAGTTCACTAGTTACTGAATACAGGAACACAAAGTTATTAGTTCTCCACTCGCAGACAAATGCAACACTTTTGTCACTAATGATGATACTCATCTGGGTTTTGGGGTCATTATGACTGGTCAACCAGCCAACGCGGTGCCAAAACCCAGAAGAACATCGTCATTATGGTCGCTGCTGTGAAAACCTCAAATCTCACTTTTGTCACTGTCAATCTTTGGATTCAAGCCATGATGATTGTTGACTGAAAAATGATTGCAAGAGCACTTAAACCAGAAAATTCCTATCTATGCACACATCACAGAAGTGCAGATATCAGTTTGAAGCATTCTACATATTCAGGAGGTTGCACATTCAAAATATGTCAATATGTATTATTAACAAGCACAAGACTAAAATAACAGATTCTGTACTACCTAACGGGCAATGAGCTGTTCACACCGAGTGCATCTGCCATGCGAAAGTAAGCATAGAGCCCGAACAGCGCAGCAGTGGTAACAAAAACGAATCGAGAACGGAAACGGGGCACAGCAACGTGACGAACTAAAGCCCAGTGTGGGAGCAATCTGTCCATTTCAGCAACGTAATGCCAAAGTGCTCTTAAGTTATGACGACGTACTCTCGGGGTTTGAGGTCTGTCATCATATCTTCTAAGCTGCAGCCTGTGAAAAAAAAAAAACAATGCTCAAGTACTTCAAAACGCATCCTCTAGCTTACATAAACTGTGTATAAGTCAGGTCAGAGTTAGGTGCTTACAGATGACGACAAGAATAAAAAATTACTAAACTCAAGTTCATTCCTTTAGACAGACATAATCATTGTTGTTGAGAAAAGTTCCCAACAAAGGAGATATAAGAAACTTCCTTCTATGTTAATTATGACATTTCATATAATTCATCCAAACTGCAGCAACACAGTCTCAATACAACATATTGTTTATGAGATAACGGCCATCAAATATGAAGACCGACTTCACGAACATACATGCATGAATTAGGTGTCATAAAAGATGTTAGCATAATGACAATGAATCATCTGAAGGTTGGAGTACAGCCAACTCCCAAAACGTAACACATATATAACTCAGGCAATGCGCAATATGCTGCATAAAAAACGTCGGTTTCATCGTTTAACCGTCCGACGCGGCTGACCACCCGAGAAAATGTTATTGAGTTATTTCCATTCATATGGGGACGGCAGAAATGGTGGGCCAAGTATGCAAATGGTGCAGAGGTTCTGAATAGGAGTTTCATGAAGACACACTGAGAGAGCAAACAGTGCTGCTGCTAGTGAAGAAGTTCACAGAGCCTGGATCAGTTTTATCACAACACAAACATTGTTCCAATAGGAAGGGACCTCTACAAACAGCACATATGTGGGTGAAATAAAGCATAGAGTTCTGTAGTCATCCTGGAAAAGTCAGATGCATATAGCAAAATAAATCATTCTGAAGCAAAAATGTTCAAAGAATGGCTTGTAAGAAGATTTCTGTCTTCTGGGTTGTTGCGCTGTGTAGTCTGGTCGATGTTTACCAAAGTTTCAGAGGTCATACTGCCTCCGTCATCGCCCTGATGGTAAACATCGACCAGACGACACAGCGCATCAACCCAGAAGACAGAAATCTTCGTACTCACCGCTGTGAAAACCTCAAATCTTATGATGGTTTGTAAGTTTGGAGTGCTGCACTTACACTGAGACTTTACTGTACTGCTTTGACAGCAACAGTCATAAAAACAAAGAATATGATTAATGAATAATGTATCCAGCATCTACACATTCTAAACAATAATTTTCTCTGCCTGAATGTTACTGAAAATAAATGGTACCTTATAAATTGCTGTACTCGTCCTTCAGGAATCAACATAATGTTAACCTTTCTTAAAATATATATACTGGTATGCTTCCAGTCCATAATGAAACAACTGTCATTCCAAACAGGCCAAAATTGATAAAGTCTGACAATGTGATACTGGGCCCATTGTATGACAACGTCCTATTTTAATTTTAAGCCCCGCACACAAGAGACGTACCTGCAAAGTACAAGTTCACTAGTTACTGAATACAGGAACACAAAGTTATTAGTTCTCCACTCGCAGACAAATGCAAAACTTTTGTCACTAATGATGATACTCATCTGGGTTTTGGGGTCATTATGACTGATCAACCAGCCAACGCGGTGACAAAACCCAGAAGAACATCGTCATTATGGTCGCTGCTGTGAAAACCTCAAATCTCACTTTTGTCACTGTCAATCTTTGGATTCAAGCCATGATGATTGTTGACTGAAAAATGATTGCAAGAGCACTTAAACCAGAAAATTCCTATCTATGCACACATCACAGAAGTGCAGATATCAGTTTGAAGCATTCTACATATTCAGGAGGTTGCACATTCAAAATATGTCAATATGTATTATTAACCAGCACAAGACTAAAATAACGGATTCTGTACTACCTAACGGGCAATGAGCTGTTCACACCGAGTGCATCTGCCATGCGAAAGTAAGCATAGAGCCCGAACAGCGCAGCAGTGGTAACAAAAACGAATCGAGAACGGAAACGGGGCACAGCAACGTGACGAACTAAAGCCCAGTGTGGGAGCAATCTGTCCATTTCAGCAACGTAATGCCAAAGTGCTCTTAAGTTATGACGACGTACTCTCGGGGTTTGAGGTCTGTCATCATATCTTCTAAGCTGCAGCCTGTGAAAAAAAAAAAACAATGCTCAAGTACTTCAAAACGCATCCTCTAGCTTACATAAACTGTGTATAAGTCAGGTCAGAGTTAGGTGCTTACAGATGACGACAAGAATAAAAAATTACTAAACTCAAGTTCATTCCTTTAGACAGACATAATCATTGTTGTTGAGAAAAGTTCCCAACAAAGGAGATATAAGAAACTTCCTTCTATGTTAATTATGACATTTCATATAATTCATCCAAACTGCAGCAACACAGTCTCAATACAACATATTGTTTATGAGATAACGGCCATCAAATATGAAGACCGACTTCACGAACATACATGCATGAATTAGGTGTCATAAAAGATGTTAGCATAATGACAATGAATCATCTGAAGGTTGGAGTACAGCCAACTCCCAAAACGTAACACATATATAACTCAGGCAATGCGCAATATGCTGCATAATATTTTTATTCAGAAATTACAGACTGTGAGCAATTAACTGAGGAAAATTTACAATGCAAGTTTTTGAGTATGGATCCTTTAGAATCATTAGAACTGCAAATATTTTGTTTAAAGTGCTAGTACACAATAAATTACTTATTGGTTTTTAAAAAAATTACTTACTCTTTCTTAAATCTCTCCTGCACTTCAGCTTCAATGCTTCTTGGTGGGTAATCTTCATGTAACTTCGTCGCTTGTTTTAGAAGGCTTTCAAATGGTACATTATCTGGAATCTATTAATTCAACACATAATTTCCTTCTGAGTTTGAATATCATTTGGGGAAAAAACCTTTGTAAACCTAAATACAATAAAGTATAATAAATTATCTACGAGATCTCTCTCCACGGTTCCGACATGCTGCCCACACAATTACTTCAGCAAAGAACACAATATATTAAATCAAGCTTTTAATAAGTGATATCTTAACACATTCACTGCCAGCATTAATTAATAACCTTCATTTAAACATTGGGTCTAATAGTCCATAGATGTATTTTTGCAACACCACACACATCTCGTTTCTCTCTTGGCATTCTTTAGACGCTGCAATGTCTTCCTGTGAATTTATCACCTTTGGTGCAGGAATGTGAATGAGTGCATTGTTTTTATTTTACCATCCAGCTGACACCTTGGATCTTTCTTGGCATACTGTGAGACAGCTTTACTGTGTACCTTTAGAAGCAGTATTGATGTAACAGTACGGGAATTCCTCCAATTCCAGTACTGTACAATAAATGTTAATAAAGCATATTCATTACAATTTGCTGATGATCAGTTGATTCTAGCTGAAGACTATGATGATATAGAATATATGACTAGAAAATTGATAGAGGAATATAAAAAATGGGGACTAAATACCAATTTGAATAAAACAAAATATATGACAATAGGAGGAATAAATGAAGATTTGGTCCTGGAAGAAGGGATGGGAACAATAACACAGGCTGAAGAATTTAAATACCTAGGGGTGAAAATTGCAAATGTTGGGAAACAAGACAAGGAAATTAGATCAAAAATAAATTCTGGAAAGTTGACAATCTCTATATTAAATGGTATATTATGGGATAAACAGATAACAACAGATACCAAAACCAAAATATTTAAAACAATAGTTAGCAGTATCATGATATATGGCTCAGAAGATTGGACTATGAAATCACAATTACTTAAAAAATTACTGGCCACTGAGATGGATTTTTTTAGACATTCTGCAAGGGTGTTGAGATGGGAAAAAATAAGGAATGAAATTATTAGAGATAGAATGAATGTTCAAAATTCAATTCTTGATTTTATCCAACAAAAGCAATTAGAATGGTATGGACATACAAAAAGGATGACAGAAGAGAGACTACCAAAGAAGGTCATGGAATAGGTACCACCTGGAAGAAGGAAAAGAGGACGTCTTCCAAACACCTAGATACAGGGAATTCAATCATCAATGAGGGAGCAAAACATCGAAGAGGATTTGTGGGCAGACAGACAAGAATGGAGAAGAAAAATTAGAATGTGTTAAATCCAAATGTAACCTTGGGTACCAGAAAAATGTATAAACATCGTTAAACCGGAAATATACATTGATGTAACAGTTCACACATGTAATGCTTAAAATGTCCTGACTTCATATTTCCTATAACAACACAAACATTACGTAATCCACTTAATTTTATGGAAGCATTTCTAATACCTTGATGACATGACTACACAACCAAACTTTCGCTGTATGAATAAAGATGTGTAAGTCAAAGTTACGCAGTGTTTGGAACTTACCTGAGAGAGCAGGGAGTGAATGCTGGCCATGTCACAATCCACACTAAAAATTTCATCACATCGGTGGATCACAAGAGCAACAGCTACATACAGTGGCATTAAACGAGGAGAAGCAAGAAAGTAGTCGTAGAGCCTTACCACATCTCCGTACTGGTTTAGACTGTGACCGTACCAAGTAAGGAACCATGGCAAGCAGAACATTGTACCAACACCAGACCTAGCGAAAGAGAAGTATTTGAAGACAGGGCGCAGCAGGCGACTCTGATATTACACATATACTGCTGACAGAACTATATTAGAAGCTAATTCATGATCAAATACATAACCGTCAATCTGGAAATTAATATTATCCATAATTTTCTTGGGCCTTCCTAATATCACATTTTAAGCTAAGTTCAAAATCAGTGGTGATAACACATCTATATTAATCATCAATGTTCACATATACATACATATTTACTTCTAATGTGCTTCATATTCCAAACACTATCTTACCTTTCCATATATTCATACAACTCTGGATTCACCCTAAGTATAAGTGGGTAGATGTAATTGAGCAAATAGGAAGTCTTGTCCATAGTGGGCTCCATACATTCTTTCAAATGTTCTGTGGATAATTTCTCCATGATTTGGAATGCATCTGCTTCTCCAACCACTAACAGGAAAGTTACTGCTACATCATGATAGCCCTAAAGACAAGAGGCAAGTATTCCTTTATAAAACTGCTGTTAAATGTTAAATTCATGAACAGCTAATCAGACACTCACAATAAGAAGTAAGAATAATATTAGAACAAGTAGAAAAATTCTGCAAAAAATATTCATGCCCTAAGCAGAATTTTAACCTGTAACTCCACAACAGTAATTATTACTAAAGTTGTGGCCTTACGACTTTTACTATACTGAATGGCAGTAACTGGAAGTTTGGTAGTTTACTACATTTTGTTAAAATAAAATAAAAATTTAATTCCTTAGTGTCATTCAATGTGCTCGGGATGGGAGGCCCATACATAATTTTGTGCTTACATCAGTACACCACTACTTTCAGGAATCCCTTGAAAAAGTAATTCTGAAGATATTCCTGCAAGTGTTGGGTATGCTCTCAAAAATCTTAATCTCAACTTTCCATTTTTCACAGTCATTAACTGTGTTATGCCATGATAAATACCCCACAGTTCTATCACTGGCAATGTTTTGTATTTTGCCATCAAACATTTTGACATAAGACTGATTGGTGCTTCTACCTCATACAGAATTCATCAGTTGAAAATGAAACTAAGGTAATAATTATGCAATGAGTCACAATAAAATTTCATACATTTAGAAGCTTATAGCTAATGTCATTCCCAATCAAAAATTTTACAAGCACATAATGGTTATGGGACTATGGATTTTTGACATTAAAAAAATAAGACAAAGCAAACACACACATGGAAAATCTTTATTCACAAATTTACAATAACTGTTCAAAGTTATTACCTTCGGCCTCAATAAACATCTCAGCTCGCCTGTGGATTGTGCATGAAAGTAACATTAGTTCATTATGATTGTCCTTTATGTGGACTGAAGCATCCAAAAGGCAATGAAGCACTGCATCCCATGTTCTGATTTTTCTCTGGCATACCAGCAATTTCATGTGCCCCCACATGCACATTATAGTTGTATTATGAAATAAAATAAAAAATAAATAAAATATGACTACTATCATGAATGTTGAAGAAGCTGAATTATCTATGTTGTATAAATTTAGGTGAGAGGAAATATTATATGGATGTAGACAACTGAAGTGTGATGTTGTTTCTCGGCACTACAGCCCTGTTGTGGGATATCGCCGCCTCCTTTTCGGAGGTTTCTTGGTCTTGGTCGTGCGTGAAGTAGTGAGTGACCAGCCCACTGACTCTGCACAATTTCTACTCAATCCTGATTTGACTGCCAGAGCCATCTAGTAGTTAATCAGGAGACTTTTTGGGTGAGAAATGACCGCTGAATCTTGCTTACGAAACATCTCGTATCATGCTCGTGAGGTTCTTTTACATGCCGTACATCTACGACATGACTGAAGTGTGATATTGTTACTATGTCTTAGCAACGAAAAAGCCATGTGGTGCTCTAGTGTGCTGTTGATAGTTATGTAGTATTCTGGCATGGAAAAGGGGCACAAGTATACAGGCTGGAATTTAATTTCCTATCCTTCTCAAGTTATTTCTCCCCTTCAAAATCAGTAGTTTCATGAGAAAGCAACTGAAGACGTTTCATTGCTGTTTAAACTATATATTATACTCCTTAACAAGGACTATTTTTTAATTCTTTTAATTGTCCTATATTGTGTTCACCTCCAAATTACCGCCTCAAATTTTAAGATTTGCAAAGATACATATATGCATGACTTAACCTACCTGGTAGTATCGAAGATGAGGATATTTGATAATAACCCTGAGAATAAGCCTTGTCAACTGATCTTGTAACGCCACCCTCTGTTCATATGGGATACCTAGAATAGATGATGTGAACATTTTGTCTCAATTCAAAACACGCCAAAAAGGCAAAATGCACAAAGACGTATTGTCTGTGGGTGCTTCCTACCACACACGCAATAACTTACTAGTCACAAACGATACTAATGAAAATTATTCACAGAAAAAAGTCACTGAATTTCTGTAACTAATAACTTTGACAATGCTTATATTTCTTATCAATCTTTCTTGCCCAAAAGGTTATCACAGGCCTGACCATTTTATACATGTCATTGAATACCACAGGAAAAATTATTATCCCTAAAACCAAAAATATTAATCTTTACAGCAGCATCTACAATAAATTGTTTCAAAGATGTTCATCAGGACTTTCACCCGTTCCATCCGCACGAACATAAATAGCAGTTGGGCTTAATCCTCCTCCGGCCATTGCACCCTGAATTTATTAAATTCTGAAATGCATTATACAGCAGAAAACTGTGAAAATAATTAAATATCCATGTTGTAGTTTCATTTATAAGAGAATGTTCGAATAAGAATTTATATTTATAATGTTTTAAGTATAAATCTAAAGGTAAGAGATATTAAAATCAGAAAAAGCAGAAACATAATTTTTTTATAAAAATATTAATGGGACCCACACGCAACTGACCTTTATTTAAAAATAACATTAAACCGCAAAATGGTTGAATGTCTGTAGGTTTACATTTTTGCATCTGTAAAGACTATAAAAACTTTCGGCAATGTAAATTATAAGGTTGCACAGGATTACCATGGAAATTGTTACATTAACAGTACCCACAAGTGTGACAGCCATCACTCATTAAGTTTCAATAGGTCTTGCCTGACTCACCACACAGAATGAACTTCTTCCCTGAACTACTTTTTGTATTAAAAATTACGATACAATTGTTATGTTTATAAGATATTGTAAATGCGTCATATTGTGATTCATAAGTATTAAAATATATTAAAATTTTTGCCGTCCATCACAAATATAATAATGTTAAAAGATTAAAACATCATTTAACGTTCCCCATCGAGTACTCGATTACAATAGGAACTTACACGACTAGTTTCGGCTATAATTTAGCCATCAACGGGTGTTATGTAGTTTAAACTTATCACTGAAAATGAAGACTATAAATCATAAAAAACAATAAAAATTAGTAATTCAGTGGTTATGTTTAAGTTCGCCTTCAGTGAGTGGAAATTTGTGTTATCAGAAATTACGAATAGTCACAGAGAAGTAAATGTACAATTACTAACTTGTCATTTCTGCTGGTCGCTGTACACAAAGAGTAGCAATTAATGAACGCACACATCACAAGTTCTTGTCAGAACTTCTTGCATAAAAGGAGATGGTTTTCTCGTACCTTGGAGTGTTCTCATGATTTGGCCACATATACGACTGCTTAAGTTGCCAAAAGAGTAAACTGCTCAGATCATGGACATGGAATTTTTTTTTACGCTGTCAAGCCAGAACCTTTTACTAAAACCTAATTTTACAATGGCAATGAAGGACGACAAACAGAAAGCAAGCCATTGGGTTTGAATATGCGAATCTACGCTTTCATCCGCAATTCACGTCCTTATCATATGGAGAACATACATAACATCACAATGTCAGCACTGATTAGAAATGTTGAAGACACGGGAATGCATGAGTGAGTGATAATTATTGGAAGAAGGCATTACATACTAATACAATTAAATCATTATATATTTACCTGGTGGAAAACGTTTCAGTGATCTGTCAACATCCAACACTACCTGATGATACTCCGCGTGAGCTTCTAGTTCTTTTTCAGTTGGCGGTTCTGTTGCTGCTTGCGTATCAAGGCCCAACAGTTTTGGCCACACTTTCCTCCTGAGTGCATCTGGTGTACATAAATGTTTTATATTTTCTATTAAAAAAGGCACATTCTACATGCCTACAAATTTCCAAAGCTTCTGGAGTTCTTTCATTGCCTCAAGACAAAGAAATCTCCATGTCCAAGCACATAAATTTCTGGGGGTGTGAAAGGAGCACGAAGGTAAAGCCAACAATTTCTTATCCAAGGCTGAAGACAGAGGTGAGTGGCCGGGTTTCTGTTCCAGCCACCTAATCATCAATAGGAGTTGTAACATCAGTTGTCGGAAAATAATTCCTTGTTAAAGAAGTCGTGTATGGCATGCTGCCTTCTCAATTTACAAATCCATCCACAGTACCCTGGGATGATCTGGTCCATATCAACCCCCATTTACATTATTGCTTATGCATGGAAATTCCCTGCTTAAAGGCAATTATTCACTTTAACTGCCAGTTTTCCAATTCTGATTAACCGTGGATAATGAAGACCTCTTGTATTGCACTGACAAATGCCAGCTGTAGTATGTTTTGTGAAATGTTGGCATCCCTGAGTTAGGATGATGTAAGAGATTCTTGGAAACATCAACACTAAGAAATGAAAAGTAATCTGAACTTTAACCTGCTTCTCTTGATAATGTGAAGTGGGGAGCACAGTTAAAGCACTTAAAAGCAG
Source organism: Zootermopsis nevadensis (assembly GCF_000696155.1). Next base: position 770,212 of record NW_019059750.1, read on the forward strand.
CTGGTTTTGCTCGTTTATAAATTGCATAATTTATTTCTACACAATTAAACATGAAATAAAATTACCATTAACAAGGCCACCTTCAGACAATGCAAGTTTCTTTAATTTTAAGGTATCAACTGGATCCTCAGCAAGAGCAGCTTCTATTTGACGACACTTTTCTCTTGTTATGCTGGACAGAGGTGCTAAAAAGACAGTTACACACAAGCATTTAAAAAAAGCAGTGTAAAAATGTCAGGGCGAGATTGGTTCATATAAAATATAAAGATGAAACAGTTCACTCTGCTCCCTGATGTCATCAGCACAAAACAGCACTCACAATGAATGACCAAAACTGCGAACTTCATACTAATAAAATACCCTAGCATGTTAATACTAACCCTACAAACACTGCCAAAGACACCATATTGAGTCAGCAATAAATATAATAATTACATTCTTCCCAAATTAGGCAAAACAGAATACTGCCATTACTTTTTTTGTCATGTTTAAAGTTTCTAACAACACCACATATAAAAGTACTGTCCTTTATTACAAAGCCTTCTCCCGCTGTTCCCGATTGATCAGGCCACATAAATGAGCATATTTTAATGGCCCTGATACAACTTCAAAAACAATAAAACATATAGTTTGCCCACTGTAATCACCCACATTTATGATAGCTGTTCCTGTCAGCCATGAATTTCTACCTCTGATGCTTAGAAATCTGATAACAGATTTTCAATCAAGTACTGTGAGAATCCAGTGTAAGTACAAAAGTGTCATTGCTCAGATATGTTGCGCCATGACTGCATTTAAACATAATTTGAAAATTCTTGAAACTTGATGGTTTATTGCCATGTTCCCAAGACCCAGATAAGTCCCATAAATTACTTGAAATCATGAACATCCAAAATTATGTTTGCTGGTCAATAACATATGCAACACTTCAGACCCAATGAGAAACAACAAATACCTTCAGCAAAACTCAGTTCTGCAGCAACACATCCATTCCGATCTACTCTCTCCGGTTCTTGCACTAACTGCGGTCCCAAACGGCCGTGGTAAAAATGGTTGTCACTACCGTCACTTTTTAATTCAACCAGGTTCACACATTCTTCGTCCTCTTTATCGCTGTCTTCTTCAGCAGATACAGAATCACTGACGTAATTTGTATTGTCTTCCCATCTTGATGACAAGGCACCTCTTTTTACCCAACTTTCCATTGCTGACACATTTTGTATCACAAATCTACAGATGGACTACACATACCACAAACGACATGTGAACGAAATGCATCCACGAAATTGCCAAGAGCCCTGAGACAAAGAAAAGCGAAAACTAATATTTTTTAATTAGGTATTTGAAGCTAGTGACACTACTCATTACTACTTACATAACACTGGGCTCCATCTTTTATTTTCCTATGAAAGTAGGACGCGTTCTCTGTTTTTCACTACAGATTTCACAATTACAAATTTCATACGATCACAAGTACAAACCATCAGCACAATGCACGTTGTACGTCACAGCTCGTATGAGTCACGTCCAGACAGGCGCTGGATGAAAATGTAACTCGATTAGTCAATGCTATTGACGATGCAAATTGGGCGTCGATGAAATAATAGCAGGACTAATGTATAATGAATTCTTCTCGAACTATCAGTAATGTAAGGTGGTTTAATTGAGAAAATACTCGCACGTTTCGAGAATCATTTTCGTCCTCGTCCTCAGGTACCGCACATTTTTTTATACACATTTCCCAATCCTTAATTATCCTCAACCATCATGAATGTTTACCTTTTTTATGATTACGTACATTTCAATAAGGAGATTATGGTCTGACATGGATGAAATGTTTATTATACTTCCTAATTTTTAAAGAAACTTTCATGTTGCTAGGAATCCTTCACGTGATGGACAGAAATGAAATAAAACATAACACACTCCAACCCTTCACATGGAGTAAGTTCCTCCTCCTAGGGTTTCAAAATGATTCATGGGACGAGAAATGCTGGAGGTTGAAGAGTAATTAACCCTCTTATCGACAGGGCTACTGCTTACGTCACACACGTCGCGTAGTGTTTTTCTACTATACATAGGTGACAGCACAAAACCCGCCGAAACGTTGCCCATCATTCGCATTGGAGTTGCATATCCATATAATTTACCTTGTCAATAGCTAATCTGTGGTACGTTTGACATGTGAAGGTTGTCTATATTACAACTGACGATCACTTGATTTGGAGGTACAGACAAATATTTGCCGTTGTTATCTGTGATGAAGGCTGAGCATCTACGTGTTGCAGTGGATGTTTCGAAGGAATTCTTTGTAATGTTGGCTCAAGTAGCCGTTTTGAACAAAGCACTGTAAAATTTGTTCACATTTCACTGATCCTAAAGTATTTTTAAGAGGTGTTGTGTAGAGTAAATAGTATCATGGAGGTATACAATTACAAACATTACCATGAGCAGTTCATGCAGAACTTGAATGGAACAACACCAACAGAAATCCTGTTGGTGGTATTACCGGCTCCAATTGGAATATTTCTATCGACTTTCTTGTGTGCTGTTTTATTGTGTTTGAAGCCTCAGAAAATTTCTACTCCCACGAATTTTGTCTGTTGGCTTCCAATTTTTGTAGATTTTATAACTATGATTGTGCCTCTTGTACTATGCTTTACTATATGTAGTGACATACATGTTGTTATTACACTAATATTTATGGTGGGCCTTTTTATTTGTGTTGTATACTGCTGTACTTCATGTAGGAAAGTATTGTCACAAGACTATGTAAGCACACTTTTAACAACACAGATACTGCCAAATAAAAGGCCGTTTGTAACAAATTTCAGAGCTGTGATGAATTTGATGACTGGTATATGTATTCTTGCAGTGGATTTTAAAGTGTTTCCTAGACGATTTGCAAAGACGGAAACATTTGGCTACGGATTGATGGATACTGGTGTAGGAATGTTTGTTATATCTAATGCTGTTGTTATACCAGAAGCCTTAGGTTATAAGGGTAAGTCACAGACATTAGCATCTGCCATGTGGAGATCTATAAAAAGTACTGTTCCATTACTCCTGTTAGGAAGTATAAGATTTTTTGTAACAAAACAGATTGACTATCACATGCATGTTTCAGAATATGGTGTTCACTGGAACTTTTACATAACTTTAGCCATAACAAAAATTATATGTACACTGATCCTACAGTTTGTAGATTCTGATTATTCAGTAATAATTACAGCTGTGGTCATCGGAATTCATGAACTCATGCTTGTTTCTGGAATCCAGGATTGGGTTCTAAGTAATGTGGCAAGAGAAAATTTTGTCACTGCAAATCGTGAAGGCATTGTATCTTGTTTGGGATATGTTGCACTGTATTTTGCAGGTATTTGTTTGGGCCAAGGATTGCGAGATTACAAATCTAGCTTTCAGTCTAATATATATTTAATGGGAAAGCAGATTATTATTAGTGTATTGCTGTGGTCTGCTACAGCACTGTGTAAATATTGGTTTGGCGTATCTCGCCGTCTCGCCAACATTGGATATATAATCTGGATACTGGCTTTAAGTACAACAGTTCTTGTGATATTAATTTTAGTTGAACTTCTGACTTGGACACTGAACATGGTTTTCAAAGCAAATACAAAAAATGAAAAAGATGGGCGTTTCCATTTGACCATTGGTTACGTTCCAGTGACTCTGGAAGCGATAAACTATAATGGACTTTTCTTTTTTCTTCTAGCCAATGTAGTAACTGGTCTGATTAATATTTCTGTCCAGACTTTGACATTTGGTGTGTTACAGAGTCTTTCCATAATTTGTGGATATATGTTTGTGATATGTAACGTTACAGTTCTGTTATATTTTAAGAAAATAAAACTTAAAGTGTGGTGAAGTTGTTAGTCACAAACTACATGCTGTAAGTAATTTCATCTTGCTTTGACAATACAGAAATAAAACAAGTTAGTGGAATGTAAGATGTGTATATAATAAATAACCATATTCTAACAACTTTCTTTATGCATTCTATGTAAGATGTGAATGCCTAAAGGGGAATTCACACAGTCCACATGTTTCATTTCCTAGAATTAGTTATGGAGTCTCGGAAAATTACTCTAAACAGTGATTGATTTTGTCACTTGTGGTCTTATGAGTTGTAGGTCATGTTTTGGAGAAAGTCACTTAACCCTGAAGATAGATGCAACATTTTTCTCCTACAAGACCACGTGGCATCACAACCCATAAAACCATGACTGAAGTGACATATTCACTGTTGTAAGAGCTTCATATTTTAATTTGCTTCGAATTTGCACATGAAGCTTGAATCATACTATAATGTTTTAATGGTTCCGGAAATATAACATGACATAAATTACAGAGTTCATTAAGGTTTACAGCTGTTTGTTGTAATTTTTAATGTAGCATGTATTTGATAAAATATACCAGGAAAATTATGCACCTGTGAATAATAGGTGTGTTGTTTTCCGTTAGCAATTTTGTTGTAGTTTGTTTATGATGGGATAGTACAGCAGCTGATAAAAAAGAATAAGAAATTTAACACATTTGCCTGTGGCTCACGTCTCTCGTGCCAGGTGCTGATTGCGCACATGTACATCAGTAGTCTCGGCAACCTCTCCTGCCTGCATTGCAGTCGCTACAATGGCATTCAGTTCAGGTCATATGAGAATGGAGGTGGAATGGGATTAGAAATTTTCTGAGGTGTCAAACACAACATAAGAATTCTCCTTTCGCACCAGCCCTCAGGAGAGTCTGTATGTGGAGACGGCAGAGACCCCACTATCATTGCGAAGTTGGCAACTCAACCCAAGCACCCGACATATGAACCTCTGTTTTACCCCACGTTCTGTGACACATACGAGCTCCTTGACCTGTGGGCCTGCGCCTTTAGGGTGACTCTCCCCTCACTCCCGTTAGACCCCCAAGAATTCCACCCTGGAATGCCAAGCACCCAACCTCCGATTTCCTAGATCCGCGCGAGGCTATCATCAGCTCTCTGACGTACCGCCGGTATTTCGCGGAACTGCCCTCTGCATATCAGGACCACACTGCGATGTATCCTGATGCATCCTTTGTGCAAGGATTTATATTTTCCTATCGCCTCCAGTTTTAACAGCGTCCTTAGCCGAACTCTTCTGTTTATCTCCCGCCAACCTGGTCATTATCTTATCTGTACAGACTGCTTAAGCGCCTTGCAGTGTCTCAGAGGTCACTTTCCATCGTCGCTTTGGTATTTTGATGTGTGCCTTTGACACTGCGGCCTGTGATAGCTGGCGTCTGTCTGTAAAAACTGTGGTGTCCGTGTTACGTCGAAGCCCGCGATATCAGTCATCTTCACGTCAAGCTGTCCGACGTGTTTGGTGAAGATCGTTCAGCGTCTAATGGACACGATTTTATGTTCGATTAGAATTTTCGTTTTTGATGTAATCTCTGACGGGACGCAAACATTCTTAATTGGTATCAGAGTTATTTCAATGTAACAGTACCTACTGTCCACAGAACACGAGAAAAACCCTGCTGAGGGAAGTTGTTTCTGGTGCGGTGCGGGGGCAATGTTACTTATCAGCTGGACTAGAGGGCTGCTATTGGTGGGAAGTGTGATACGTCAGAGTTTAAGGCTACTACACAGACTGAAAACATCAAGCAGTTAAGGATAGCGTGTAGTGAGTGCACCTCTAATGTGTTTTGCGGGTGTTGCGATAATATTCTAGATTAAATCGCTGTGCCACTGTGAGGTAATCTTAAAGCTGTACCCATTAGAACACGTGAAAGATTGTCGTCTGTTGTTCGTTCAGTGGTTGTGGAACGAATGTTTTTAGGATGGGTCGTAACTCACCGCGAAATCTTGCGCATGCGCGTATATCGAATTCCTAGCAGGGATTTTCTCCTGATCTGTGGACTGTAGTTGGCACGGGCAGGAAAATACACACACGTAAACTAATCTAAGCATAAAGAATTTACTATTTCTTGCCGTATAGTCGTTTTGTAAGCTTCAATGTGTGTTGCTTGTTTGGACGAAGTACGCACGTCTGGATACGTCAGAAATTTGGAAAAGTATTTAAAGTTGAGAGCGGCCACGGTGTATCGTCGTATTGTGCATGAATGAGGCCAAACTTTTCTTTCTTTGAGACAACTAAAACAGGCTGAAAATGTTATTATCTTCTTCCCACACGCAAACACACGGAAGAGTTATTATTCTTTAATTGACAAAATCTATGCGTTCTTTGCAGAAACGCACGAAGTAAACTCATGTCAGAGAGACCGCGTTCATCCATTTGTTTGCGTGCAACGGATAATAAATAAACAAATATTTTTAAAGAAATATTATTGGAAAAAAAATATTTTTCAAGATTGTCAAACATAAATGTACACGTACGGAGTTTCCATCCGTGACTTTCAGTTCAAAACCAGAAATTTTGTTTTGTCCACGGAACACACCACACGTCTGATAAGACGTGAAAATGGATCGAGGTCACATCAGTACCAATTGTTACCACTGACAGTGCACGTCGGGACTTGTTTATGAACAGTTTCAATCACCGACTACGAAGGCCCTCTGATATTACGGTAAATGAATTTTGCTCGTTTATAACTATAAATCGTGAATGAAATATGTGTTACTGTACATAACATCTGTGATAACTTTTGATGATGCAAGTTTGTTTCGCAAAATGAAAGCTGTCAGAATTAACCTCAAAATTTCTGTCGCCTTATATGTATACATACAGAGAACTATTTTGTAAGCATTTGTAGGTGTGATTATAAATAACTTTTTATTGGTGTTTTCCTTCAAATTCTCCACATTTACATTGACCGATACATGTGCTGGGCCTTAATTAGTAATTCGGCCTACATAAGTTAAAAACATTGTTATTACAGGTAATTTCCTCACGTATAGAGATCTACACCAGACCTATATATGAAAACCTTCATATTTACCATTAACTTTTGAGTTTACATGTTCGAAAGTTTCATTAGGTCTGTGCAGAAAATTCTTTCGCGAATTGTTTGGAACTATTACTATGATATAATATGTATATTGTTGCTAGATGCCTAGCCGTAATGTTTCTTCTCTTGACGTCCTGGAATGGAACCGTAGATGTAGACTTCACGAGGTGGTCATAATACAATTTACAAGAAATAACCTTAACGAAAGTTGCATTTTCTCTAAATTGTTACAAGACAAGGAAGTTCAACAGGTTCCAATGTATTTCGCGCCTT
>NW_019059750.1:794387-806470 GCF_000696155.1 Zootermopsis nevadensis
CAAACACCACATTCATGTCATGGTCCCAACATTTCTGACAGACCATGAGCTGAACATACACCTCTAAACCACACTACATACTTGGGCCAATTCTTGAGATATGTGCCTATGGACATGTCTATGTTACAACGCTGGTAAGAGAACTGGTAAACTTGGAAAATTATGTTCAACATGGTTGAAAGCAAGGCATGCAAAAACAAAATGTAGAAAGTATACAAGAGATATAAATTGTCATAAGTAGCACAGTCTCCCCCCCTCCTTTTTTCCAAATTATACTAATTACTGGTCAGTTAAACCAACACAATATCCTCACCTCAATCCAATAACTTATAACACATACTGCATATAGTTAAGGTAATGAAGCATCTTAATCTCTATACTTTGTCCTAGGAAGGTCTATGGGGATTCATAATGACTCCATATTTGTGGGCCCTGATATGCTTACCTAAAAATAAATAATTCAGGATTACTATCATAATCATTTCCATTATGATAGCTGCTCAATGAACTCAGATAGGGAAACAATATATATGCATGCACATATACTGCTTACTGAACTACATTATAATATACCTATAAACGTAATATACAATCGTCATTGGAATATTTATCGAGTATAGACATAAAAGAACACTTACTGTTAAGATTCAAACCAAAAAAATCGTCTTTAGATTGTTCTTGAGGTAATTCACGCTGTTTTAATCTTTCTTCTTCTACGTCCAAAATAACTTCGGCGTCCTCATCTCTGAATATATTGTATTTGGAAGACATTGTTGATGGTGTTTTTTCAGAGAAGTTACTGGAGCCCTCATTTTCTTCTTTTCCTATTTCAGAATTTTTCGAACCACTTCGATATAATCTACTTAGCTGAATTCTTGGTGAAAAAACATTATATAAATGCCTATCGAATTGTAAACACAGGGCATTTTTTAGTCCACACTTTCTTAAGTAATTCATTATTAACCACTAAATTTCAACACATTAAATACACGATTTCACACACAATATAGCCTTAAATTTTTATTACGTTTTCCACGTACTAAACAAATAGTGTCACACAGTTCATCGGTATTGTAGCAAACACAAAGCTATATACCTTTATAATAAATAAATAATTTTGTAAGCCAACGTTGGCAATACACGCAGCGATAAATATATCTGTGACAAGGAAATCCTTAGACATTCTTGGAATCGGAAACGAACTGCTGCTGACATCTACATACGCTTTAAAAAAACTGAAAATGGCTGTCTGAGCTGTTTTCAAAGGTACTTGCTGCCTCCGTCATCAGGGCGATGAGTAACCCGAGCGCGGAAAAAAGAGACAGAGGCTATCAAAGGGCGGAGTCCTGTGCAAACGCAAGACATCGTCCCTTACGAGCCAACACCATTTCTGCGCATGATACGCATTGCTCGAAATGGTAAACGTCGTCCTACAACTAAATCGGAGGTGTGCTTACGCTAACATGGGGTTTGTCGTGGCGGAAAGCCTAGACTATTCAATCTATGGTCTGTTGCTGCTGGTGGAGGTTATCTCATCAGGCAACCATTTGGCTACCAGATCACAGCACTTCACTGTCTACCTCACGACCTTCCTCATTCCGTCACTTACCACCACTTATAAGATATTCCGAAGTATGACTATGAGGTCGTGCAGAATAGCACACCCTCCACACTAAATTTCATCCAAATCTAACCAGTGGTTCTCGAGTTGAATCAAATGGACAGAGGGACACACAGGACCAGCCCACAATGTGTTCTCACTATGCAATTCATACAAAGAACACATAATAGCAGCTGATAATGTATAAAGTGTGACTACAAGACACACACAAACTGACAACACAATGAAACAAACATGAATATGGTCACAAAACTTGAAGCATCTCACACTAATCTCAAGGATCATGACAATTATCTAAGAAAATATATTCACCTGGTCTTGATTTTGTAGAAAATCTCTGTCATTCTTTCTATTGTTTGCAATAAACTGTCTGATTCACCAAACATTTGTAGTACATTGGTTTAGTACTTATTTCCCATGATGAAGTGAATGCACTGCTTATATGTTCACTGATGAAGATTAGCTTTAGTTCTTACCAGAAGACTACAGCCAATCTCTGAAATGTATTCATTTTAAAAATTTTATAATCAGTGTAATTTAAATAAAAAACAATGGATAACATGAAAATAAAATATAATAAAACGATCTAATTACAATTAATTGAAATAATAGTTCAGTATACAGCCATATTTAAAAAAACAAAACAAAAGAACTTTGTGTAAAGTATAAAACAATAAAAATGTATTGAGCAAGTCTTTTGTTCTGATTATCAGATTCACTTTGTGACAATACCATCTACTATCTACTTAGGTCTATTCAGAAACACCCAGTACCAACTTTAACATAAAATAATTAATTTTAAATGTTTCTTCATATGACCTCTATCATTGGTAGACTGGAGTATCCCATGAATGTGCACAGATTATACAATGGTAACTGAATGCAGTGTTTGATTTTTCTCAGTCTAACCTAATGCTAACAAGAACATGATCCCATAAAGCAACAACTAAAACTATTTCTAGAATAATCAGTATGTGTTAATATTAATTAACCCTTTATAACCCTTTGACATTCAGAAATGTATCTTTCTTGTTGTGGAAACGTCACAACTTTTACCTATCATCACATCTCACTTGTGAGGTTTCCCATCCAAAACTTCTTTCTACGGCCATTTTCCACTTTGAATACCGATCATCTCTCTCTGAAATAAAGAAGTAATACCATTATTTAAATTCTTCAAGTTACTCGTTAAAATGTGTGGAAAGACAAACATTATATCACCACCTTTTCCAGTAATAAAAACTATGTGCTTTCAATAACAATACTTACACCATAATATTTTTCATATATCGGCAATTCCCCTGTCATTTCTCAGAAGGAATAATACATAAAGTGTGCATGCAAATAGCAAATTCTACTTATGTAAGAACAGCCAAACTATTCCTCTGAGGGCCAATGTTACTTCTTGCACCAACACCTCCACTTTCACAGATTATAGACAAAAATAGTGAGGTTATATTTTTTTGTGTCTAGCTTTCATGTCCTATTTTGGAGGCATTACTCATGTTAGTGATTTTGGGCTCCTGATACACATTTCTTGTCATAGATAATATTAAAAGGTTATGATGGCATAACAGTTGTGGTGCAACTATCAGGAATTCCCACAGTGGGGATACAGATATGCCTAAAGAGGGGTTTCATTGTTTTAAAACCTGAAGCTCTTTTGATAGCCATTCTGTGTTAAGACTGATTTTACACATGCATCATTCAATTTAATTCTTTTGCGCAACTCCATAGTTTACTTTCTTACTGTTTATGTCCAGAATCACAAGTGAAACATCAGTTCTTTATCATCAAAAAGAAGAAAATAATAAACAATCCATTCAGAATAGACCAAAGAAAACTTTTAAACATGTTCCAGGTGTCCTCTGGTTGAGTCAAAACCTTTAAATAGCTTACATTTTTCAGCTACATACAAACAATGAGTTTACGTGTATCCTTGTCAGCTATAAGACTATAGAATCACTTATAGGATAATTTCTTTTAGATGGTGTCCACTGCCTGGATAAGAAAATATAAATGCTGCTATGAAAGTTGGCTCTGTCCCCATTTTCATGTAGAAGAAAGGGTGTCAACACGTGAAGCCTGCTAGATAAATTTCTCTCATAACTACTGTCACAAACCTTTATATTACATAATATTTCATTAAAGCAAAATTTAAACACAAAAAACAAAGAAAACTTCATGTCAAGCCCTGAGTAATTTCCCTCATTTCTAAAAATGAGACACAAACCCTGAGAAACTATTTCTTACCATCTTCTGTAACAAGTGGATTGAAAATATCACATGGGGCAGGTTGTATATTGTTTAGATCCCAGACTTCAATTCCTTCGGCACTGCCTGCTGCCATGGCTGCTCCCAAAGCAGTCGTCTCTGCCATCAGTGGTCTCACTGTTAATATACTTCATCATTAACTTACAGGAAGAGACAATAATTATGAAGAATATGTCATAAAACATAGAACAATTTACATAAAAAGAATCTTACACATGCACAAGAATGTTCCTGAATTGGAAGTAAATATCTTTTGTGGGCTATTCATTGTGAACGAAGCCTTATTAATATCAAACTGCTTGGGACCAAAAACTACAAACTTGGAATTAAATACATTCAAACATGATTATTCATTGTTAATCCTAGTAGTTGAGCATAGGACCAGTAACACACACTAAATACTAGTTCATAAGTTCAGAGCAATGCAGTTCTCATAACAAACACTTTCATTTATCTAAAAAGAAACCACATATTTCGATGAACACTACTCACAACTTAACACAGTGTATTCCGGTTAATTGGGACACAACTGGACTAGAACACTTTGGCCCAATTGTGTAAAGAGTTAAAAGGTTTAAAACAATAGATCTGTCCCAAATAAAAGGCTGGCCCGATTAACCAGAATCTAGTGATTATAATGCATAATTGTTTATGTATACAATATTTTTCTTGTTCCCACAAACAACAAAATGTAAAAATCAAATGTGCTTCAGGTGAAGTTCTTGATTACGTGCTGCACGTGATACACCTAAAAGTTTTTGAAGAAGTTTGGGGTTTCATAAATATTCTTATACGTCTGTGGACAAAATAGCGAGGGAAACATTTATCTTTATTACAAAAGTACCTCATTGTTCAAAGTTCCTATAATCATAAATAAAACCACAAAAGAGGTTCTTTTAGCTTCTCTTATTTTAATTTTTGTGGAGTCCACATTATGAGGTCACCTTAAAGTGAAATACTTTCAGTCAGACATGCCAGTATCCAAATTTGAGATCTAGGTTGGTTCATGTTATACCTAGTTCTACAGTACAGAAATGTAACAGTGCTGGAGAATAGTGAGTAAGGAGTTTTCAAAACAATGTAGACCTACATAATACTGAAGCTGTCCTCTATTGACCATAATGACACTTACTGACAGAAATGCCAACCAAATCTGCCTGAGTCTGCATAAGTAAATTATTAGCAGTCATGCCACCATCAACTTGCAATCTTGTAAGCTGTAAACCACAGTCCTTACTCATAGCCTCGAGTATGTCTCTTATCTGGAAGCAAACTGCTTCCAGAGCAGCCCGGATAATGTGACCTTTTGTTGTTTCATCAGTGATGCCAGAGATTATGCTGGAAAAAGCAGAATATAACCACCAGTTTGGCATACAAGGCAGAACAATTGGGCAGGAACAACGAACTACGTTATTACTTAGCGCATACTTCACATGAACTATATATGTTATAAAAGGAAGAATATTTACCAGAGCAGTCCTGCATAGTTGCAAATTATAACAAAACAGTGATTTCCCACCATGCTATGACTGGCACCTTTTCAGAATGTCTGTCAATCTGTACACTAGCATTCACATTCTTACATTTACATTTATTCTAAGTTGGTAACTTTGTCTTTCATATTTAATTTTAAATTCATTTTCACCTACCCCCGTGCATCCTGTTGCCAATATGGTGCGTACAGACCAGAGAATGCTGGGACAAAGTACACATCTCCAGTACTTCCAACTCCACCAGCTAGAGACTCAATCTCCGACATACTTTGCAAGATATTGATATTGTCCCTCAGCCAACCAAGGGCTGCACCAGCTACAGCCACTGAACCTTCCAAAGCATACACAGGAGCCGCTTTCTTGCCCATCTGGTAAGCTACTGTCGTTATCAAACCATGAGTTGATTCAATTCTCTGCAATTATATTTCATCGCTAACACCGCATCACCATTATCTTCATACTAAGCAATGTCAACATGTGTCATGTGAGGGGAAGAAAAAGAGGCACTTATGGTAGATATTTTTGTTTGGTTTGTTTGTTTGTAAGTGTTTGTCTCCCACACCAACTTCTGAACTAACAGATATGAGGTTCAGCATCAAAACTGTGTCAATCACGGAACAGCTTGGTATTTTGTTTTATATAATTCCCCACCACACCACAACAAGGCAAGAGATTATGAATTAAAATTGAGAAAATGCTGGAAAGTTCAGATTCTGTAACTAAAAATATATATAGATTGTTACTGTTAGCTGAAAATCAAATACAGGACACAAATTACTGGCTAGACATTGCACACCAAAGTTCAACGTGGTTTTCTTTACTACATTTAACACTTGTTCATAAATGCATTCAAAGCCCTCACTTACAAGACACGGATGCCACAATGAAAATACTTTAAACATCCATAAGATTTGTTTTCTTTTGAAATAAAAGCATTATTAGATTTGTAAGTAAGAAAAAGAGTAGAATACCCTTCTTATACTGAAAATAAAACAACAGTTGTGCCTTATTATTAACAAAATTCTGTATACAGGTACCCAAAAATTCAGTACAAAAGAATTGCCAACAACAACAAAACAAATAAAAACAGAACTGGTAGCAGAACGAAGTATCTGACAAACTTACAGCAGTGCCAGTGTTATAGAGCAAAAAACAACCAGTTCCGTATGTGCTCTTGGCTTGTCCTCGTTCGAAACACATCTGTCCAAGAAGTGCTGACTGCTGGTCACCAAGACACTACAGACACAAACAACATATTTAAATATTTCATTTTAATAAAACTACACATTAATAATAATGAAGAGAGTTTTAATTTTCAATTGAAAAACAAGGTTATGTTTATGAATATAATTGAACTATTTACTTACACCTGAGATGGGAACTCCTTTCAAAACACCATTAGCAATAGAACCATAAATTTCAGATGAACTTCGTATTTCAGGGAGTAAATCCATTGGAATTTTGAAAAACCTATGCAACAATGAACAACACAGTGACAATTATAGTACAACTAAGACAGTGTGAGGGAGTCAGAAAATTTTTCTGCAGCGTATCATAAATAATACGGCTGAACCCTTCCATTTTAAAACCAAGAATAATTCCAGGATTATCAGTAGGAAATCTTTGACATCTGTAGTTAAGGATAATTAAATTACTAATGAAAAACTATTATTTTAATTTTTATACAAAATGTAATGCTGCAAATTATAGGATCTGAAGACAAGCAGCATGATAATGGATCTTTATAAACAGAAAACATTCCACTGTGAAATATACTAACAATTTTAAGCTGTTCAGCCAACTTTTCTTTAGGATGCACATGGGATGTAGGATCATTCTCTACTAACAGCAGCACACACTCTTCTCAGGATTCACTTACCTACATAACATTGGGTCCCACTGAAGAGTCTCAATATTCATCAGCATTGTTCTGGAGGCATTTGTTACATCTGTGATTCGTATACCTCCATCCTTCCCACCTGTTAAATTCTGGAACAAAGGGCAAATGATCTGAATTTAAGTTCTTCAATTTCAGTTACACAAGTGCTATGATCTGTTAATGTGTATGTTCTCTCAATAATAATGTTGGAATTGACTGTCTAATTTTCTCGTCATTTTAAAGTTTATCAAACTTCATATCCATAAAGTATTGTATGCTGAAGTAAGCAAGGTCTTCCAGACAGAAGACAATAAGATTTCTGTCTTCTGGGTTGTTGCGCTGTGTAGACTGGTCATCAGGGCGATCATCGCCCTGATGACGGAGGCAGTATGACCTCTGAAACGTTGGTAAACATCGACCAGACTACACAGCGCAACAACCCAGAAGACAGAAATCTTCAGACTCACCGCTGTGAAAACCTCAAATCTTACACAGAAGCCAATAAGTTGCAGATTCAAAATATTAATATGGAACTGCATGAAGAAAAAAAAAAGACTTGCAGAAGCAGCAGTACCCTCAAAATATCTACTTACATAAATTTTGGAAACAGAGAACTTAAAACTTTAATGACAGAATTCATAATTACATACAGTCAAACCCTGTTAGAGCACCTCACTTTATCCACCAACAGTAGTATCAATAAATTGAAACTGCATCCCCCAGTGCTGACTAATGGGTTTACACCATAAAAAGGGAAAACATATGGCACTATTGGGCTGGCTCTGGGACCTTGTTCTTCGTAGGCACACGTCTGTTTTTTTTACTAACAATTAACGTTACTGTGACAAGTTTGGTGATTGTATTAAAACTAAAGTGTGTGCAAAACACTTTCATTGCTGAAGAGTCCATTATCCTGTCAAATATGGGAAGGAGCAGGGAGAAATATCTGTAACTCTTCTACCAGAATTCTTGGAATGTTACCTGTTACTGTACGCAGCTTATCTGCATAATGTTTTCAAATGAACTGATTATAATTGCCAAAATTTGGAATGTCACTATTTATAGTGCAGAGTCTAAGTAACAATTCATCTTCTTCCGTGAGTCACTGTAAGCAGATTTTATACGTGATATTATAATGCTTTTTGGTACATTTGCATTGTCAAAGATGTTGGAATTTTAATGAGAAATTCCCTTTGAAATTACATAGGGGATTGCAAGGGTGGCAGTATATACAGGGGCACTCTGTAAGATTAACAGTTTGATTACCCAAATAAGCCATGTGTCCACAGTGCCAACACAGCAACGTTTATCATCTATTGCTTGTCGAACTTTGGGAACATTCTCTATAAGCCAGCGCAACTTCAGAGCGCTAAAGTACGGGCTGATTGGTAATCCACATACAGGCTTCAAATAATTCAAACTTTTGCTGGGCACAGTTTCCAATATTGCATCCACTGTTGATGTTGTCCTCATGTCCAGCCAAACTGAAAAACAGCACAATTGTTTGATTTTACATGAGCGGGCCAAAGTATCAATCATACAGCATATGAATAGTGGAAGCCGATATGGCACTAGCAGAAAAACAAGCTATTTTCTAAACTGTCCAATCAAAACTATTAATCAATCTTAATTTTGTATGCTCCCTTCTGAAGTCACTTTCTAAAGGTGTACAGTTTATCGTAATATAATATATTAGAATTTTGGATTGTGTGAATTGTGGACATACTTATACTGTTAATATGCTTTATTACCAACTGCATTATGTAATGGCTCTCCTGTTATTGCATCCCATACAACAGTCGTCTCTCTTTGATTTGTAATTCCAACGGCGACTATATCTGACAGTTCTACTTCCTCTGACTGGAGTATTTGTGAAACTTTGTTGATACAGTCCTTGACAGCTGTTAAAATTTCATTTGGATCCTGCTCAACCCAGCCCTCTTGAGGATACGTATTGGTTATTTCAATCTGATGAGATGCTACAACTTCTCTTGTATGTGCTGCAAATACCTGCAAAAAATATGAGAACAAAAAAGATAAAATACTTCATCTGTGATATTAATACTGTGTCGCTTATATTCAGAAGAATAACATTAAACCTACAGTATAATAAATTAAAAACTGTAGTTCTGAATTTTACTTCTGTTTAAACAGTATAACTGACAAATAATAAAATACCAACTACCTACAATTACTTTTTTCAGTAACAAATTTTCTACATATTCCATTGGAAGTTTTTGGACTCCGATTAGGACAGGGTGAGACTAAGTCTGATGAATATTCATACACATATTTTTATATTAGTTCAGGTTAATTATTTGACTGTATACTTTAACCCATATTATGTAGAATATATTACACATTTTTTTCCAAATTCTCCCATTAATCCTTTTAAAGCTAAGTGGTAAATATATGTACCAGATCCTTTAATAATGATTCTCAATGTAAACGGTAATTACTTCCATACACAGCATTAACAAATTGATCTTTGTAACGGTGAAGTGTTGTTTTCTTTGCAGTATAGACAAATCCTTAAACATTATTTAGATAAGCTTTGGCTTTCACAAGACACACATTTTTGTCAGAAATTCTGAAGGAATATCATAAATTTTTTCATCATAATATTACTTAGAATAGTCCCTGCCATTAATATAATGATTATGAGGAACGACATGAGGTTTGTTACTTACCAAAAATCTAGCGCTGCTCGTGCCTTCGTCTATTGCTCCAACAAGCGGGCCATACTTTCCAGTTGTAACTGGCATTTTACTACAACAAAGTCATTTGGAATAGACCATTGAATCACAATGTACAAGACAGCAATTTATGAAAGAAGACTATGGCAAAATCAAATAAACCAAAAATCTACAGGAAATTCAGAATTCAGACAAACAACAACAGTTTCAAACACACATCACTAGTTGGAAAAGTAAAAAGTGGTACCATTGGATGTGGGAATGTCAGGAATTTTCAGTTCAGCAAACAGCATGCACTGTTCAAAATAGCATACAGCATGGAGCAGCATTATTTTACTGTCAGAACATTTTACCTGTAGTTTTGTAACAGTGCAAAGACAGTTTCAGACAAAACTGAGCATGCAACAGGCACCAGCAAGATCTGCAATCAGCCGTCTGGCACGGAAGCTTGAATTAACCGGTAGCGTCCGCGACAACAAAAAAGATGCAGTGGGAAGGCACGGGTCAACATGCACGTAGGGCAGCGCTGCTTGTGTACATGAAACGCTATTTCAGAGTCTTAGAAAATCTGCAACAGAATGCTCAGAGTCATTTGGTATCGAAAGAACATCAACATACTATCATGCAATGGAATCTGATATTGCATTCCTACAAAATCCAAGTGGTACAGATGCTTAGTGTGGTCTAAAAGCAGCAGAGGTGAGTTATTTGGGACTTCCTATAGTTTGTGCACCACCTTGGACTGCCTGTGGTTAGTGATGAACCCCATTTCCACCTTGATGGGTTTTCAGACAAGCAAAAACACAAGGCTCTAGGAATCTGAAAATCCACACAGAGTCGTGGAGATATCATTTCATCCTGCAAAATGTACCATATAATGCAAAATCAGCGAGCAGGTGATTATTGGATTGATATTTGTGGAGGGCACCATAATAAGCCAGCACAGATCGTGACGGAATGATAATTTCGGTAAATATCGGAAACTTTTACATAGCCACTGTGGTCTAGCGGTTAGAACGCTGGCCTTGTAATCCTGGGGTATCGGGTTCGATTCCCGGCGGTGCCCGAATTTATAACTTGTGTTGGGCAAGGCCGTGGTCTAGGCAACACGGAGTTTTCCTCCGTGGCATCCCAACAATTACTCCATCCACACACAGAAGAAGGCAATGGCAAACCACTTCTGGATCATCCGCCAAGAACGTATATGAACAGGTCCCAATCCGAGAAAAGGATGGAAGGATCCTGGTCATATGGACCTGTCCTCAGACAGAAAACTAAATAAATAAAAATAAAACCATTAGGGTTACAGCAGATCACACAGGTGACATGTTCACTCAAAATTAAAAATAACGTACAGCTTCTATTAAACATGTAGAATCTAGCCAGCTTGGCAAAACAATGGTATTACTACTTCAATTTCAAGATTTCTTCAAGGCTTTTCCAATTTTCATTAAGTTTATTCCAGTAGTGAACGACAGCAAAAACGTAACAGGTCTGTCTTATTATGTAACCTCCAACCCACCTCATTCTTTGAGCCAGAGTCTTGGCAAGTTTTCAATAGGTTTCTTTAGTTCCGCCAGACTAATGACATTATGAAATTTCAAAACAGACAATTATGACTCGCAATTTATCTTCCTAACATAAGTCTCTAAATGCATTAGTAATGTACTAATCAAACATAAACAAGGCCTTTCACCAAATATGAGTGCACAAAATGTAACTGCTATTCTCTCACCATTTAAAGAATAATTATACAAATTCAATGAATCCATTTCTGAATAAATTTGTATATAATGGAAAAATTTCACAACTTCTATTACAAGTTACATCATTTATGTACCACGCCACATAAATGACAGAACAATATCATTACATGTTCCCACATTACACCAGAGAAGCAGGATAATATCTACAGTTCATTTTTCTCGAATGATGACTCTTCATTTGCATGGTACCACACTTTCGTAGGTAGAAGATTACAAAACAAAATTATATTAATAAGCAGCATGAAAATATTCTTCATTAGAGAGGGGGTGTAATCATGTAAGTGTAAATTAAACTTGTTAGTGTTCCAGAGGACTGACAACTTGATTCCTCGCTGGCCATCACACTGTCTACCA
>NW_019059750.1:806497-860027 GCF_000696155.1 Zootermopsis nevadensis
TCCTACACAAAGCTGCAAATGGCACAGGACTCAGTATGACAAATAACTGTTTTAGTCAACAAAGTATGGTGAATGACTCGATGCTTTTTAAAGGGTTTCGTTAAATATGGTCTCAGATGAGCCACTCGCATGACACTGGGTTACCTGGACAACATCTTAGCAAATTCTTAATATGAATTCCTAAAAAATTATATGTATTTTGAATTTATACAGTTTAACACAAAATAAATCACAAAGTGTATCCACTAAATGGTTTACTGTTGTGTGTCATTAGAGTTTAATGCATGGAAGTAAATGGGAACAACTATTTACATGAAGTTAATAATTAATGGTGGGATCAGAACTGTAAACTTTGCCACATAAATGACTGTAATGGTAATTGTCAAACGTAGGAATCGCATACTGAGCTCCTATTATATATCTTGGGAGGCAAATAATTTAAATTTTGGCTGGAATCTAGTTCTTGTACCACACACAACATATCATTATTTATTATTTTAAAACACAGTTATAGTGACATACTGTGGTCTATTTCAAAACAATCTTCAGGCTCCTCTAAAACAAAATGATATGCGATCTGTTGTTACTACATTAAAATCTAGACAGATTTGAATTCATAACTCTCTCTGCGTATATAAAATACTTTTTAAAATAATAGGTTACACTGAGATAAACCAGCTCAAATACTGCCAGAAATAAATGGCTTCAGTCAATAAAGTGACTAGCCATGGACTAGAAAAGCAGTTTGATTAGTCAAACAGGCAAGGATCTTTCTCATTATCATGTCCAAGATTCTAGGACCCATAGAGTCTCCTATGTAGTGCATACTGCATGCTCTTACTCTGGAGATAAAGCACCTGGAGCATGAAGATGACCATCCACCTACATCCAGTATCAACACTAAGAATGCATGGAGCTTCACCTCTACTCCTCCATACATATGCATGACATGATGCTTAAGAACAGGAACTTGAGAGTTTTTTGACGTAAATACGTCTATACGGAAGGGACATTCGGCAAAAACAACGTTATGAAGATGTGTAGGATCCATACCAACAATGTGTAAATATGGACCGACAATGGTCAGCTTTTATATGAACTCCTGCGTGCATAGCAATGCTAGAAAAAGGATTCGAATTTCTAACACACACCTGCAACAATATTGGCTAATCATGCCGTAAGGCTCTCTTTTCATACATACGTACATACATCTTTATTACATTCCATGGATCCATAAGTTAGTCAGATGACAATAGGATGTAGAATAAGTCATAATAATACAATACATGTTATACAAATACAAGTCATACTATTATATAAATGTCACAAAAATACAAACAAAGGGTTCACATAAAGTAGAGATAAGTTACAAATAAATCCACCCATTATATACAATAGATTAATTATGACTTACTTGTAAACATTTATTATGCAAGCTGTATAATTGCCTGAATTAAGCGTATTGCAATCCACTCCTTTACCTAAGAAACTAGTTGTTATGTCATCTGTTTATTCGGCATTGTTGTGTTTCATTACTGCCGTCAACAATCCGCTTTCGTTATCGCGGAAAGATCTGAGCTGTGAATCGCTTGTAGAGTAGATAAAACTGTGCTGTTAAAAACGTTTTAGAATATCACAAGTACTTATCTTATATACGAATTATTAAAAAATCTGTGAAACTGCCATCCACTCTCTCCATCTTAGTTTTGATTAAATTGGTCATTTCGGGTTGACATCGTGGTCTCTTACAATTGAACAAAGTTTGAGGTAAGGGATTCCTATTAATTATTATTGTTCATCACGTTAAGGGCCCGCCTCTCGAAAACCGTAAGAGATGGATCTGGACATATTGCGTACGAAATACGTATTACCTTTTGAGCTTTCCATATCTGTTTTCAGATTTTACATATCACAAATGATTTAGGTTCTACAAACATTTATTTATACAAACCAATGCGCATCGCACTTCACGCTACTGCTGCGTTTGTGTTTTGCGTCATATTATGTAGAGATAACAAGATGGATGACCTTGAAGATAAAAGAGTCCGTAATGCACAATATATGAGACAGTACAGAAAACTTAAAAAAAATATAAGTATTAAATAATGAACCTGAAGTTCCCAAAAACTAATGCTGAACGTATGAGCGATAGTTAAATAAGCAATATCTTAATCAAACTATCTACTCAATTGTAAAGCATGTGTAAAGCGAATATTTAGAATAGAGCTAATAAATAAACTTCCTTTCATTGTATTTATTGCCTAAATATAATTTAAATACAAAGACGTATTTACGTCAGATTCTCCGGAACCGTGGTTCCACTGTCAGTTTTTGTCTTATCTTCATAGTATTAACCAACCAAAAATAACAGCAACAAGATACAACCAAAATAAATTAAGATATTTACAGCAATATTAATGTCACATTAATCAAACATTTTAAAAACAAAGACTTAATTTTTTGAGCTTGATGCAAAATACATTTGTTGTTTGATGTGTGCTGAAAAGATGAACCACTAACCACAAATTATTTTGATAAAGGATTAGAATATTAGTTACTTTCCACTAATACCCACAGTATACATAATAAAGGAAATATTATTTTAACCAGTTATTAAACATGCATGGGATTAATGAGCATATGCAGATTTGTACCTGATCCTAGTTTTGATATAGTTTAAATTGAAAATGAAGGGTCCAGGAATTGATAAAATTACAGAAAACTGCTTGGAGCAGGAGTAAATATTGTATTATTAAATACACAAACTTAGATTCTACCTTCAGTAAAGAATAATGACCATGGCAATGGAAGAAATGTATTGTTGTAAATATACAATGCACTGGCATATTGTATCCTGTATAAAAAACATAAAATAAGCAAACAAACACTAGTGTCTCTTTATAGTGTTAATAGTTTGTTTATTTTATGTTCTAATACACTACACGGTATGCAAAGTTTGAAGATTACTGTATAAAAAAATACCAACCTTATCGACAGCGATATTCAACTCGTACTTACAGCACTTCTCTGAAAAATACTACTGATTGAACTATGATCTTCACTCCTATATGGACTTCATATTTCAAGAGTTTGGCCTCGTCAATTTTAAACGGGCAAGGCCAGTTTACATCTTGTAATTTTCCACGCTTGAGTAATCAAGGACTAAGACTTTTTTTTCCGTTTTCATTGCAATTATAACGTAGCATAACTATATCGATTATAAATTCGGATTTTATCAATCAATCTTATCCAACATAAGTTTAAATTAACAAACTTTGGTCTTAATTATCTTTACATTGCCCACAGGACAATTCCTCTGTCACGTGTCACTTGTATTTGAGAAATTTTCTGGTGTTTGAAACACCCAATAGCAAGGTGTTGGAAGGAATTCATTTTGCATTTACCAATTTTACGTTTTTGCTTTTGGCAAACCCCTTGCATACGTCACCAATGTACTAGTAGTACCAAAGCACCAACTAAATAATAGCAATAGCGACATGATGACCAACATAAATTAATCAAAAAAAGACATACATCTCCATTGTAAACTGGCATTTCCAGAGCTATAAAGGACGCTGTGAGTGAATTTGAATGTTCCTCTTTTACCTTTTGACCTGTAATTAGTTTTGAGTTGTGGAATGTGCTGTTGGAATTACGTAAGGTGATGGCATTATAATTTATAAACCAGTTTCCAGACATTTGAGGTTATGGATATTTAGGTTATCAAAGACTGTTTAATAATAAATTTTTGACACTTGAATTGTATATACTTCAGGTGAAAGGCACTGTGATAATTTATGAAATTACATTGCTGTTTGAATTTATGTACAAGGAATGTACACATTTCAAAGCATGCCTTCACAGTTTATAATGTGGTAACAATAAATTGTTACTTTAGCATAGATGCTAATAAATTAAAGCTTCTGTAAAGATTATTTTCTTTAAAACAGCAAGTTATGGTTAGTCTCAACACAAGCAATACAATGACACATGATGATGCACTGCGTGTCAAACCTGGTCATCGAGTGGAAAGCTGTGGCTATTATGGTACTATATGTTACATTGGAGAAGTACCACCTACAAAAGGAATTTGGTTGGGTGTAGACTGGGATGATCCTACACGTGGGAAGCACAATGGAACACATGAAGCAAAGAAATATTTCACTACGAGGTATACATTTTATAAAAAACCTGGGGGACCTGCATTGCAAATAATGATATATCTGATAAGGTTACAGTTTCCTTAAGAACACATATGTTTCCAAATATTTTGCATCAAGTAGACTGTACATTTGAGTATGTTAATTGGCTTTTCAGGAATCAAATTAAACCATATATATCATGATACTGAATACTGGTGATTATCACCAATGCTACATTTCCATAATATTTTTATTAATAAAATTGATCAATATGTTCATTTTCAGCACCGTCTTTGAGTTTAACTGTAACATTAACTAAATACAAATTAATGTTTAGCAGTTCTCTGGTGTCAGTTACTGGGCTTTGAGCAGATTAAAGAGGGCTGTCCTTACAACCTTCAGTGGCTGTCATTTTATTGTACTGGCACAATGAATACTGAATGCTACTGTATTCTTTCATTCATTTCTCATATTTATACCTGTTATGTAACCTTGATACAGCACCATTAAATAACCTAAATATAACCCTTGTTATTATGATATTACACCTGTGTCAGTACTCAGTAAATATTAACTTTTTGAAAGTTCTGTAGATTTAAGAAAAAGTGCCACAAGTAACATCACTGTTATTTACACTAAACAATATATTTGAAGTGTTTTAATTTGTATGAGTTCCAGATACAAGCACCTTAAAAGTGTTTCTTGTTGGGGATTTTTAGGAATTTATCTTTTTGTTCAAGTGTGGTTTGGTTTGTCAGATACTCCTAGTGTAACATGTTTAAACAGTCTAAAATATTAAAACTAGTAGTCCCATTATAATTCTAGGCATTCGACATCAGGATCATTTGTTCGATTGGAGAAGGTGAATTTAGGCAGGTCTTTCCGAGCTGCTATTAGGAATCGTTACGGAGAAGTGAAGAATGATGACACTGCAGGAATCGACAAGGAAAATTTGGCACATCTGCAGCGTGGGATAAAGGCACGTTTCATAGAAGTTGTTGGGTTCGACAAAGTTAACAAGCAACAGAGGTCAGTATTTCACCAATAAAATGATCTGTTACTTAGTTGACAAATTTGGTCATAGTCAGACTTATAAAGTATTGAATGTTTAAAATTTCAAAGTATTTTTTTCTGTTTGAAATGTAATAACAACTCAGTAACTTTTAAGTTTTTACTAATCCATTAGTATGGAGTGCTGTATAATGCACATTATACCACCACCATCAACCGTTCAGGAAAAATGTACTTTGTGTGTACATGACAACTCCTGTTTGTACCTCCGCTGTGTGAACAGTCTTTGAACTGCATTAATTCAACTTGCATAGGCTTCCAGATCAAGGTCCAGGCTTTTGTTTGTTCTAGTATTGATTTATACAGTTTTCAGTGAGTAAACATCATGGAAATTTCTTGGTTTTAAGTGATATATGGATTAGGAAAATGAACACACCCAGGCATCTGAATTTTCCTTTCTACAAACTGAAAAACATGAGAAAATTCAATAGCATTTATTGTCTATGAAAGAAAGAGAAAGTTTTGATTATTTTTAAGCCAATGTAATGTTTAGTGGGAACTACTCCTGTAGCAGAGTACAGCCTGGGTTATAAATCTCCCCCGTTCCCCCCACAGCCTTGCGTGCGCACACACACACACAAAGTGTTTAATGTCTTTATTTACAGCCAGTTTGAAGAACTTCGGGTGATCTGTTTACGAGGGCAAAATGTCAATGGACCAGGTGAAGAGGGAGAACTTCTACAAGTTTGCCCAAATATTCAGGAATTAGATTTATCACAGAATCTTCTTCATAGTTGGCAGTGTCTTGCGAGAATTGCTAATCAGTTGAGGCATCTTAGAGTCCTTAATGTCAGGTAATTAATGTCAGGTAATTAATTTAAGGTTTTGTATGACATTTATACCGCCACGGTGATCTAGTGGTCAGAACACTAGCCTTGTAAGCCTGGGGTCCCGGGTTCAATTCCCGGTGGTGCTCAAATTTATAACTTGTGTTGGGCAAGGCCGTGGTCTAGGCATCACGGAGTTTTCCTCCGGGGGCTTCCCCGGTTTCTCTGTGGCATCCCAACAATTACTCCACTCACACACAGAAGAAGGCAATGGCAAACCACTTCTGATCATCTCTGCCAAGAATGTATATATGTATGAGCAGGTCCCTGACAACCTGAAGAGGTTGGAAGGATCCTGTTCATAATATATGGACCTGTCGTCAGACAGAACACTACAAAAAAACAAAAAACAAATGACATTTATGTATAGTCTTGATCAGAGGATTAAGTGGTCAGGGCAGTTTGACGTATGTCATATGCCCAATTTGAATGTCTGTGTACTGTAAGAGTGATTAATCATATCTGGTAGTAGGATTTTATTGTATCAGATATAATAAATCAAATAAAACTGTGAAGGGTAAAATTCAATTGTAATCCAGATTGTGCAGTTTGAACTATCACTACATAAAAAATTATGACAAAACATAATTGGGCTTTCAGTTAGTGATTTTTATTTGTCCGTGATAGTTTACACACAGTAAGTTCACTCGTGCTGGATTTATTCGACACTAGTACCGATGTGATTACAAACACAGTTACAATCAGTTATCCTTGTTCTGTGTCAGGAACACTGAAACTAGAGATGTTTGTCCATCTTTTAGTTTTCCTTTTGGTCCCTTCTGTCTGTCTCAGGACCACATTCAACCACTTCACAGCTGTCAACTGCTTGCACTGGCTTAGAACCACCCATTCAGCCCTTAGCACTTAATATTTGCAGTCAACACTGATTTCACAAAACTTCGTCATGTATTGTTTCACGCACTGTCACATGTCAGTATAAAACTACTTGCTCTGTGTTGTGATATCTTCTTTCATTCAACTGGCAGCTGTTCCAGTATTTCTAGGTTGAGGTACTGGTGGCAGTATAGATTTCATTCATCCACTAATAATGTGACCTCAAACTCTGTGAAGGTGGCTGTGAAATATCAGGAGTATTTGTCTTTGTTATCAGGTGCTGCATTATGAGCAAACCCAATACTGAGTACCTTTACCTATCCTTGCACCTGTTTAATACTATTTCTGCTCTCTACATACCATCATCTGCAAGGTACTCTGATCATTTCTCTTTTAAGTCAGAAGAAACTTAAGTTCCAAACAGATGGCTCCTCAATAAAATCTTCTCAGGTGCAAGGTTATAAATTGCAAGTTTAATAGTAGGTCATTGGTCACTGTTGAGTAACAGTGCATTCCACCAATGTCCTTAGGTTATTTTTGCACTGATATGATCCTACATCACTGTTGTGGAACTGTGTTGCTACAATGACCCCAGTTCCAACTGTTGTGCAAGTCTTTCAGTCACTGTTGCACTGATGTATGCACAACAGTGACCCTGATCATGCAGGTTCTTTCTCCTAGGAAGAATGCAACCTTCAGACAGACAGACCCATAAGGTGTTCATTACTCACAACAGAGTGTGAAGAATGTATATTTCACAAATGTGGTCTAATATTCTGAAAGGACACCTAATTTATTTTAGAATAGGTTGATGTATATGCTGCAAGGAGAAAAAACTGAGGTTCACTCATGTTCTTCTTCTTCTTCTATGGCTCTCCGGTCCGTATTCGGTCCATGGCCTCCTCAATTCTCCTCTTCCATTCGGTCCTCTGTTAGGTCGGTCTGTCCAAGTCATGTTCTTGCCATGGCTATAATCCACATGTTCCAGTATGTGCTGTAAAATGTGTTGCAGTGAAAACCAGTTGCAGATTCCTCCTCAACCAGTGGAGTACCAGGGTTCATTCCAATCACTAGAACATGTTATCATGGGCAGAATGGAATATGTTTGGTCTCAAATATTAGATTGTGCTACCATGTGGCCATTTGTAGAAAAACTGCAGGTATGTAGTGTACATTTATTTAATGTATGAAATATTTCATATAATATTATGTATGCAGTTTTAGTTCCTTCAGTATGTTGGATTTGTGACCATGAAATGTTAATAAACGTTTGATTTTCAAGTTCAAAAATATGTAACTCCCATCTTGTTTTTCTGTAAGATATAAGGTCTAGAATCACTTAACAAAAGCAAATGATTACCAACCAACATTTCTTATTATATAGTTAGATGCTGTTATACCCAGTGTCACGAGATTACACGCTTCAAGGTCTCGGTAAAATCATAATGTTGCAATACAAACAGTGGAGCTCGGGCAAACTGAACATTTTGCAGGACATCTCACTAGAACCTGCTGTAACTTTTTCATTTTTTAATGGGAACGGTGAAATATTTCGATTACCGCATTCTTACTAACGTAATAATACCATTATAATTAATTTGCCATGGCATTTTATTATTTTAACAATTGAAAAATCTTTTCATGTATTTCAAATTACTCTTCATTGCATAGCTAAAAGCATACCCTACTACAAATTTATGTTCTATGAAATGAAGCTGAAGGTTCAAACTGTGTGTTTTCAAAAACCACATTTCAATCAGTCATTTAGTTTATGAGAAAATACAGTGTTTGTTAGTGTGTTCTGTGTGCTTTGTGATTTTGCACTGTGACTGGGACCATGTTACGTAAACAGTTACTTTGGTACCCTCTTTTTTCTTTTAAAACAAAATATATAATGTATTACTAGAATGTTTAGGTTGCTCAGAAATGTCTTTGAAAATACTTGTCCCCTATTATTCTGATTTTTTATGGCAGATTTCCTTAATCTGTCCAGCTTCACTCATGTTATAACAGCTAACGATGTTTCAGGCTGATTTTCCATATCACCGCACAGCGATTTAATGCATGAAACAACAGATAATATGAAATTGTAAAATATGAATAAATTAGAACTCACAAGACAACAGTGCCATGGCAGGTTATGCGATTGCTTGCTTAAGAGCGGTGTAGCTACTCGTATACTGTTAACTTCTAGCAGCGGGGTAAGGGGGTGAATTCCTTTCAATGCCCTTGAGGCATGCAATTTGATGATGACAGGTATGGTAGTGGGTAGCTTGTGCATTGAATACTGTATTGATTGTGTAATTTACAGGTTCCTTTCAATAATATCACAACTCTTGACGCTCCTCCAGAAGGAATTTTGCATCACTTAAAGTCTCTTGATTTAGAAGGAAATTTAATTAATGACTGGCGAGAAATAAATAAACTTGGACAGCTACCATGGTAAGATACAGATACGTGTGCAGACACACTGTTGTATTATATTTGTTCAGTTTTAAGGCCAGTCCCTTGTTTAGGTGTGTTTCTGCTGCCAATGCAGTCTGTCAGCACATCGACATCTTTAACAAGGAGTATATTTTGCTTAGGCATTTTATTTAGCCCATTTTCTTTTCTTGTAATTAAAGTTTCATTTTGTATGTATTGTTCATAATTAACTAATTTTAATTTAATTATTATATACTTAGCTCATTTGATTGCTGATTATTATGCAATAAATGAATTGAATTATTATTAGTATTAATATTGTACATTTATATATTTAGTTCATTGTTAGTTTTGTTTTTGTATTGTTGTTAGTGCTTGGCTGTTGCCAAGCACTCAAATAAATGAATTGAATTATTATTAGTATTAATATTGTACATTTATATATTTAGTTCATTGTTAGTTTTGTTTTTGTATTGTTGTTAGTGCTTGGCTGTTGCCAAGCACTCAAATAAATGAACTGAATTGAATTAATGTACAGTCCACAGACCAGGAGAAAAGCCCTGCTAAGAATGTGATACACGCGCATGCGCAAGATTTCAGAACTTTGGTGCTGCAACTGGAAGAGATTTCACCTCTTGCAATACACAATGCAACAAAGCAATTTTTAAATATGGCCTGAGTATTGAAGCAGACACACTGAAATACTGGAAGCAACATATATGATGTTTCTGTGACTGTTACCGAGTATCGCAAGACTAGATCATCAACAAAATACAGACATCTAAAGAACTGACTACATAGAAGACACTGAGAATACCAAAGTCAGCACAGGAATACACATTGATAAGATACAGGAAGAAGAGTGACCGCACCTAGATAGTAAAGAGCAGGCAATCAAGTTTTATGATGTGTGTAACATAACCATACAATGAGGAGAGTTTCCATAAATTACATATTTATGTCTGCAAATTTTATTCCTCAAGTTTACAGGCATTAAAACAACACAAATACAGTTTTAGTCCTTTTTTATTTATATGTATCTTTGTGCCCATAAACATTTGCCCTTTTCCATGTTGTTTGGGACTGCCATAATAGATAATCTAAACAGAGGACTTGGATTGATTTTTCAGTTTGGAGTATTTGAATGCATCTGATGTTGGTGTGAAAGAAGTTTATTTTCCTGTCTGCGAGACTGAACAGAAAACAAGATTGTTTCCTGCGCTGAAGCAACTCAATCTTTCAAGAAATAATATTGACAGCGTAAGTTTTCAACAAAAGTTAGACAATAGTGAGATTATTTTCTATCTGTATTTTATTCATATTTATATCTTTTGAAAATATTAATGCATTGTACTGAAGATGGCTGTTTTATGTGTTGTTGCGCCTTAGTTTTGTAGAAACTAACAGACAGTTCAGAGGTGCTTTCTGTCTTCGTCAACAGGCCAGTTACGGACAGTTCAGAGGTGTTTTCTGTCTTCGTCAACAGGCCAGTTACAGCTCTGATGATGGGTGTAGTAAGTATCTCTGAAACATTTGGCAATTTCTATGAGAATATGTGATGCATCAACAAAGAAGACGGTCATTTTCATGCTTGCCACCATGTGAACCTTAAATCTCAATAATTCAATGTATTGTTTTTTGACTTTGCAGCTGGTTGCGCTAACTCCGGTTGTATTTATCATTGTTATGTAAAGAATATGGTAATGTGGGATAACCATTTTTAGAACTAGTGTCATCTAGTGGAGATGCACAACAACAATCACCTGGGTTATTTGAAACAAAAGTCTTGAGAGTTTTTGTATTGATTGGCGTGGTTGGGAATTTGTAAATATGCTGCATTTGTTTTCTGTATAATTTTGAACTTGAAAAGTTCTTTTGTGCTTATCCTGTGTGTGTGTGTGTGTCTATATATAAATCAGAAATGGAAACATTGTTTTTGGCATATTGTTATGAAATTTGCAATTTGTGGATAGTTTTCCCCTGTTTACGTACACTCGACATCTTTAAATCACCTGTGATTGAATATAGAATATTATCACAACACCCATAGAACACAGAACCGACGCACTCAATACACGCTAATCTCAACTGCTTGATGTTTTCAGTCTGTGTAGTAGCATAACTCTCTGGCGTGTCACACTCCCCACCAATAGCAGCCCTCTAGTCCACCAGGCAGTAAACATTCCCCTGCACCGCACCAGAAACGACTTCCCCCGCAGGGCTTTTCTCGTGATCTGTAGACAGTACTTCTATTCACATTTATCAATAAATTTTATAATAATAACAGTTAGGAGCAGCTTTTACAAATTATGTTTTAGAATATTTTATAACACAATTTATTGAATTTTCTTTATCAGTTGGAGTCCATGAATGAGCTAAATAAGTTGCTTCTGCTGGAAGAACTGAGGTTCCATCAGAATCCTGTGCTCCAAGACAAAAGTGCAGAGACATCGAGACAACTTATAATAGCAAGAATTGGTAATCTGAAGGTAACAGGCACTTAGTTCTTTATGCTTAATGTATTCAGGATAGGGACTTAACATATGGTCTGCACCCTCTTTTTTATCTTTTGTGCACTTAAGTCTTGAGTCAATTCCAGGAATTTTGATGCACCGTGTACTTACTTTTCTGTACCAGTAGATGTAGATGTCACATGATTCTTTGAAAATAAGTACAGAATCAGGCAAATTAATAGAAAGTATTGTAAGATTGGTGCTCTGCAAAATTTTAGAGTTTGACATTTATCACACAAAATAGCACTGTTCATGTACATGGAGGACTTCAATCTTCAGTGTAGTTGTTTCAGTACTGGGCTCAGAGTAGAATTCCTTTCCGCAGATATTCTGTTCTTAGTATGTTAGTGTAAGGTGACATGAAATGTTGCACCATAAAATTTTGAAGAAGAGGAAATCATTCAGGGGATTATCTGATTGTGTTTCTTCAGACTGCCACATAGCGCAGAGCAGTTGCCAAGACTGCAAACAAGCCATGCCAGTACTATACATAGGGTTTAAAATGATAAGTTTTACAGAAGTAAAAAGTGGAATAGCACTTATAGGAAATATTCATGATTATTTTGGAGCACATTGGGTTTCTATAGAAATAACACTGTATAGTGCAGAAACTTTGAGATGTGAATCACTGGTGGTCTGTGCTTGTGTGCAAGGGCATAATGCAGTCCTCGTCTTCCTGCTACCGGGCTACTTAATTTTTTAGCCATTGAGAGGCAATGGAAGGAATGAGACCATTCGTTTGAACTTAATTGTCAAAGGAATCTTCTCCAGAAGACAGTAACTTTGTTGGACTGTACGAAGGATTGCAGATAAATGTGCTTGGTGCCTTGCATTATGTTTACTAAGCAAGGCAAGAAGTGAATGTGTGTGCCATGTATAACTATATCGCAAAAGCTTACCTTCGTTTGTTTATATACTAGTGAAGCAGAAGTATAGGTATGTGAGACCATGGTATTGGATGCTGACTGGGAGAAACTTATCTCTGGTTCAACATTCAGTACTTTTGCTGAATTAAATGCAGTATTAGTCGTGTGTGAACAGTGGAACATTGATGTTATGATAGATTAACATGTGAGGAAGACAAGTGGATTTTCAGACGAGGAAGATGACTAGAAGTGATGTCAGCCATCAGAATTAATCAGGAACTATGCATTTAGTGTCAACATGAGTTGAAAGTTCTTTTTAACTGGCAACATACTTGAGAAAGAAGTTTAGGACATTCACAGACAGAAAGTCCAAACAGAACAAGATACTGAAGTATATACAGTGCTTATTCTGGGCAGAAACTATCAGTGTTTGAACATTACTTTAAATGCGAAAGGTAAGTATTAACTTCTGATCTGTTTTTTTTTTAATTTCCTGCAATTTATTAATTCACACAATTTACGCCACTTTTCATTGATCCCCAGAAAAGTGTATATAAGGGGTTCCACTGTATATAGCAAATAAAGTGACCCAGCATCCATCCAATGGCTTACCAACCTACTTGTTTTGTTTTTTCACTTTTTGCATAGAATTTGAATGGAGCTCCGGTTACCACTGATGAACGTAAGGGAGCTGAAATTGATTATTTAAAGAAGCACAGTGAAGTATGGCTAAGAGAGGCCAAACTATCAGATGTCACGATCCATAAACCGATCTTGGACAAGTTTATTCAAACCCATCCTCGGTATCCTCTGCTTGTTGATAGTAAGTATTATTTATGATGGACATAGAAACTTGTGGTTGTATAGGTATATTTAACTTCCATAATACATGCAATTTAATGCTTTATTATAACTTACTATGACATATAATTATGAAGCATTGACCTTTAATGGATTGCATTTATTTTTGAAATATGGGAAACTTTGCCCTTCATTAAATATTTGAACCAGATAGAAATTTATGAGCAAAAAGTGTGTTACAAAGGGTTTACGTAATAGTACTTACACATTCATTACACTTATGTTTTGTTTTTATATTAAGGTAATATTAATATGAAACCAAGAACACTAAAAGCAAGATATTAAAATCTGCACTTCAAAGGTAAACAGTTGTATTTCCAGTTTAGACTCTTTTCTACCATCGATTATAATAAAAAATCCTTAGAATGGAATTTATGTATTGACACACAGCAATGACTCCTGTCATTGTATCAAGTATACAAACATGCATGTAGATACTTGCTTGTGTATAAACAGATGTGTTCAAGAATGAGACTCAAGGTCACATGTAAAAAGCTGGAAACGTATCTGGAAGTAGGAAGACTGTGACTGGGAACAACTTTACTAAAAGTACCATAAACTTCTTAATGTACAGATGATGCAGTTAGAAGATATTATCCTATTCTGGACCTTTCAAACACCACATAATACCTGACTGTTTTTTCTTGTGGTTTTCCTCAGTCATTCCAGGAAAATATCAGGATAATACCTTAAATTAAGCCTTGACTGCTTCCTTTAAGAAATGTAGAAGGTGTGTGGTGCAGGAGTGTGATTCATTCCGCTACATGCCAAGTTGACAGTTGATAAAATGGAGCATTCTGACATGGCACATCAGATAAAAACGAATGTCATATAACTGATGGTTGATAATTGGGACTGAACTACATATCAAACAGAGATAGTGTTAGACCACATCTTCCACATGTGCGCAAGATATGCTGTTGCCAGAAATAACTCTCACTTTACATGTTTCTATCCCATCGAAGCTCATGATGTAAATATCTTGGACTGTGTTCCAGAGTATGGCGCTCCAGGTGAAGAATACACGGCCCGAAAATTTAGCACAAATCTGATAAGTATCCTTTCAAAAGTTCTATCATCTGCTTTTTTAAAACTGTTATCCTCTTCAATAAACAAATATTTTCCTTAACAGTTGTTTTTAGCTGTTGAAATTTTTAGTCCAGACCATGGAGGTAGATCATATACAAAGAAATTACCACAGTCCATGCAGGTCCAGACGTTGATTGGCATGTCCCAGAGGCTATTTGACACAACGACTGTAATCCCAAAACTAGCATATATCAGCTCAAAGGTTAGATGCAATTTATTATATATTTATTTGTATGTTAAAGATAAGTAAGTACTTTTGAATTTTATCTTCCAGTCAAAAAGGTTATTTTTAATTAATTCATGCATCTATTATCTGTGTGCAGTAAAAGTTTAACATTCCTAGCTGTTTCTCTTCTTATCCTTTTAAGCTTGAATAATTTGTAATAGATGTAATTGGCACAGAATTTACATGGCATGATCAAATTCAATTTGAGAAATTTTCATTCTATACTGATGGTCTAAAGTAGGTTATAATCATGGCGTGTTAGAACCAACAAGCTCTGTATACTTGGATTGGTCTAGTAACATTTAAAATACTAATATGCTATTCCACAATACCATTCTTTTGACTGTTTTTGTTACACAATGAAGAATATGTGATATTTAAGTTTGTCACAGTGATCTTCTGGATTGTGAATTGTGTGAACATGCTGGTAGGTGCCAGCGGCATTATGTTCCGTTGAAATGTTGGTACCCTCATGCAAGTCCACATGGTGCCACAACCAAGAAGGCTGCCAACATGGGAGATTAAGAATGCATTGACAGACCAATTCATGGCATGGTGTCATCACAAAAAGAGAAATGAATACACAAGTGTCAGTAAATAGCAGTGAAAGCCTCTTTAAAATTTTTCACATACTTTCATATATGCCAGCATTGGTTTTCATTTTAACATCTGCAATTGTAATATCCACTGAATGTTTCTCCTTTCTTTCAG
This sequence comes from Zootermopsis nevadensis, assembly GCF_000696155.1. Next base: position 822,062 of record NW_019059750.1, read on the forward strand.
TATCCTGATATTGAGTTTCCATTAGATAATAATCTGAAGGAACTCTCCTTTTTTTCCATTGAAGATGGAGACAGTATCACTGTACGTTGGTAATGCTCGAGCGAACTTTGCCTGCCTGCAAGTTATTTTTTTATGTCTGTGAAAATGTAACGTACATAAAAATTGAAACTTCTCTTTACTTAGAACATTAAAATTTGTTATCTGGATTAAAGAAACTGGTGGAATGTTTTCTGTTTGGGAAGCATCACACTGACTTATGATTTTAGAAGACTTTGGGCTACCGCACACGTAAGACTTAACCGTTGGCTGACTGTTCTGTCGTTGTAGGCTGAAGCATACGACCCATAAACGACACGACAGTTCAGTCCATGAGCACGCGTATATGTACGACTAAACAGTCGTTCTCTTGTGCTCTTTTGTTCCACATTCTTTTCTCTATGCTCGCCGAGTACAGAAGTCAGGAATGTTGCTCTTTATGACAAAAAATTTAAAGATTATGCAAACATCAATGTTAATAGGTTATACTTGGTCTCAGCAATAATAGAAGTTCATCAAAACTTTGTGTACTCATGCGAAAATATGAAAAGAATTTTGCAGGCTAATTCCGTAATGTTTCATACATGGTATAGAATTTTCCTTTCAACAGTCTCTCACTGTATAATGGATGCACCCAGTAATTCCTTTTCCTCCTTTTTTTAAGGTGAATCACAAGTGCACATACTACAGCAGTTTCGACAAAATCCATGTTTGACAATCGTCTACTGTCTGCAAATGCTCTCATGAAATGAAAGGCAGAACGACTGAAAGGTCGTTCGTCTGCGCGCTTTCATATAATTCGAAGGGCCAACGACAGTTGGTAGACGGAAAAATTCGGGGTTGTCGGTAGAGGTAACCGACTGCCAGTCGTGTCGTAACAGTATGCACACTTCTATATGTTCTTAAGGGCTTTGTGCGAACGACGAAACAGTTGTCTGACTGCTTGTCTTACGTGTGCGGTAGCCCTTAGATGTCTTTACAGCTACCAGTCCCTGTTTTAAAGTTGAAGTCACACACTTAATAAATTTATAATTTGTTTACGCAGTATTGCTTTTTATACCATATGAAGATTTTTAAAGTGTTAATGTATCAAGTTTCATCCATTTAAAATTAATACGTAATTTACAGAATACTGAATGTTCATTAACAATAAAATAAACTGTAATCATTTGTGTAACATTGAAAATGCCAATATTTGTTAGCCACAAAATAAATAAAGCAATTAAAACAGAACAGCTTTATGAATTGTACTTTTTGCCAAGTTGTGTTTGTAAGAACTTCAGTTCAGAAATTCATGTAACATGATCATATTTATAAAATGAATTATAGGTTCATAAAATTTGGCTGTGTAGACATGTGAAGGTATGTATATAATACTGATTTTCCTATTCGATTCTAATTTTAAGTACATGAATTACTTCAGGCCAGTGGCATGTTCTGATAATAACTTTCAAGTATATGTCATTTATCCACACACATTAACCCAACCTAACCTATTTTTAAAGCGATGTGTCCCGATAACCCACAAGTACCATCTTTCCCTTCAAAGCATTCCTCCTTTGCATCAAGACTGGTACTCCACAAAGAACAAGTAATGTTCTTGTGGCCAGGATTTGGTGTTAGCAACATCAAAGGGACTGCTGAAGGCTGCCTCGTCGAGTTTCTGCTTTCTCAGAATCTGAGAGAGCTAATCCACCTAGCACATTTTTTAAAGAAACCAATATTTATTCCATAGCATTGTTATTGATAATTTTATACATAGTATATTTATGAGGAAAATCCTATTTTTCCACATACGTCCACTCTCAATTGCTTTCTTCCACCTCTTAACAAATGCTTGTATACTCGCCTTGTAAAAGTCAGGACCTGAACCCTCAGACAATTTTTCCCCGCTGCCACAAGACTCCACTTTTCCCAGATAATCGCTTAACCCAACGACCAACTGTGCTGCGATCGACAGCATCATCCCCATACACCTGCAGTCGCTTGTGGCTGTTTCCACTGTCACGTTCTGGCACACCGACAATTCAACTACAGAACATTGCTTTTAACACATGTCAAGTACACCCGCCATTTTAAACGTATGGTACAACAACGCCACTACCGGGACATGAATAAACTAAGCACGAATAGAAGCGGGAAGAATATATATATATATATATATATCAACTTCTGTACTCAAAATCTCAAATAATGTTCAGGTCTACTACCCACTGAACACACCCAATACCTCATCCCCTTAAAACCATAAAAACGTAGGTCAGTTTCTTTATTCAGAACTCAACAGTGCTCTCTCCTAATGTTCTACTGCCAAATCCCCTTCTTAATGGCAAACTATACAAGCAGTACACTAGACACAAATGAGTAAAGTATTATTTATTTGTGAATCTTTTCAGTATTTCCTTCGAGCTTACATTCATACACTAGTGACAAGACTTTGAATGCATGACATTCTCATGACCATATGACTGGAATTTAATAAAAGAGATTTATAGGGTTGATAATGATAAAGAATTAAAATAAAAAATCTGTCAGTTGCAACCTTTATTTCCTTTTATGATTATTCTAAGGCAAAATGTTTTGATCCATCGTGGACCATCTTCAGGCTATTATGTAAGAACCATCAACACACACAGATTATTACAAGCATCTACCATGGAAACTACAACCATGAAATGTATGTTTTGAAACAGGAATACAAAAAATTCAACAAACCACAGATAAGTAAAAACTACATAATGTATTAACCCCACTTCTTCCACATAAAAACATATAAGCAAAAAATCATAAATAGTAACTACAAGTACTGTATAAACCATTCTATGAAACATAATATCTAATATAACATTAATTATACTTTTTAATTTAATTTCATCATATGCATGTCTCATTAAATATGGATATTATATTTTTATTTGCATTTATGTATATAATTTTTATCTTCAGACTTTTAATATAATTGCAACACCTAATATTTTAAAATTTAATATATTCTATGTAACTCAACATATGTTAATTACAAAGGTTTATATTCAATAATTGTAAGCATAATTTTACTTTGGACACAATACTTGTATGACCTGAGGATAGTCCAAAATAGACAAACATGCTGCCTTAGAATAAACATAAAAAGAAATAAAGGTTGACTGACAGATTCTTTATCCTAATTCATAAACACCACAACCAGAGGCACAGAAATATGATAAAGAAATAACAGCTGGAAACATAACAAAAGCAGCCAGAGGCACAGAAATAACAGCTGGAAACATAACAAAATACTGTACATAGCACTGAAAAAATTTATAGTCTCATAACTGCCATGAAACATGTAAATAAAAGGCAACTTAGTGGCATGCTAAGCTGACACCTATCCTGCCAGAATATTCTCAACAGTGCAACATATGGAGTGTAAATATTAATTAAACACTAATTTGCTTCAGAATTTGTCTCTGAATAGGATCTCCAGATATATCTTACTCTTCACTACTTATATGCATAGTTTAGGTTATATTTTCATCTTGTACCCATCTTTAACTTAATAAATATTGCACCACTATACTTAATGTGCAACTCAATGATTATTGTCAAGTTCAAAATACTAGGCGAGACCAGATGTCACAATGGCCTCATTAAACATACATGTTCCATATACATTAGTTTGTACTTGAAATTTATAATATGTATCTCTCAATTCTATATTTTCAGAGATTTCACTGGTTAATTCTTCAACAAGTGCATGTGTGTATTCATGCATGCAGTGTCTGAGTGGAGAACTGATTCAGCCTTCAACCAAATGAACCCATCTGCACAGGTGCAGAACACTGCAGTTCTAAAACACAATGTGGAAACACAATTTTACTCTGTTCTCCATTAGTTTTCTAACTTCATAGTGTTTCACCTCATTCTTATATTTTTAGCATTTCATAATTTACACAAAATTTAGTATATTAGTTGGGTCACTGGTAACATACCCATAGTATCATATTATGGATGTTGCTCCAGCAGTGGAAACATTTTTTGCAAGGGGCAATGTTCTTGGGACAGCATTCCACATGACGTCGTGGCTTTAAAGTGTAGACAATTTTGCACTCAGTATGAACACACATACATATGTACATCTATGAAAGTATGAGCACACATTCATGTATTCAAAACAGATGACTGGTTATTCAGTTCCTCGAAACACTATCAAATGCTGAGAAGCATCAAGTAATATACAATGGGATCACTGTCAGTGATGACTTTGTACGATGATAGCAATTGCGGCCTGTTTCAAAATATAAATCTGGCAGTTAGTCAAAAAGAATAAGGAAAACCACATGCACACAAAATCTGCTCAGACAGCTTTACTATTATCGTAGCAATTTGGAGAAACACGAGATCATATTGCATTATCCCCAGATAAAGGAATAACCACCACTTCACTAAACCTATAAAACTCTTACATGATCGGCAGCAAAATGAGCTGGAATCAATACTTTCAATGCAAGATCACGTTATTTGCCTCATGCTTTGAATCCTGTGGCATATTCTTATAGTGTACCACTTGACATATCTTGACAAATGCTGTTTATAATAACCTAAAATATCAAGAATATTTACTTTGCATTATTGCTTGCATATAAACAGTTTCATGAAATACTGTGTACCACTAACAAAATGTAGAGCAATACTGTTATTGGTAAATAAAAAACATTTATTTCTTTACTTATAGGACTTCAATTTCAGCTGCTCCCAAATAATGAATTTAAACCATATACACCAACAAGTTGATAGTATGAAAATAAATCACTTACCAAGATAAGGAACCACAGAGCACACACATAAGGGCTGCCCAACCTTGTCAACACAGTCACAGTGATTTAAAATTCCTTCTTCCACATGCTATACTGTAAGGGAAAGCAACAATTCACTAGCTTTTCGTTGGTCCTTATCTCTGTAGTGGAATTCTTCAATGGAGCTACCTCTCAATTTATTCAATTACAATTCAGATCTGACAATTGAATAAAACGTGAGTGATGTGCATTACATCAAAGCAGCCAACCAGCAATGAATTATCCTACAATTAATAAATTACACCTGCATGTTCTATGGCTGCAACCAGTGTCCCATATTATTCCTCTATGTAGATATTCTTATTCAGACCATACTGGTACCAAAATAAAAAACTGTCTTATAATGCAGCTAGAAAAAACACCCTATACAAAACTCAAGAGTTACTTCTTATTTGTTACCAGAACTACAGAAAAATCTTCTCACATGCTGAAAGAACTAAAATGAGTGGATTACAAACTTTGAGAAACTGACATCACTCTTTTGAATTTGTCAAAGTCCCTCTGCTGATAGTGATTTGAACACCCATAGTCAAAGTTTTCTGTGAAGGTAACTTACGTCCGGAAATGTTTATCACAGTGGAAAAAGCATACAATTAGTAATAAGAAATAGGGGGGGGGGGGGGGGGAAAAAGGGAAGGACCTAGTGGTCTACGAGTAAGAACGGTATAAATGGTTTCAGGTTCAAGATCTAGCTGACCAGTGCAGACTTTACCACCTGCCAGTCTCAAACCTGACCTCTAAAACAGTCAAAAATAATTAATATGGGGAATAATAAACCCTCATGATGGTTTGGAGTCCTCAAAACTGTAGGTTTCATCTGACAGCCATCATCCTCACCATAATACAATCAATGTGCAGAGCAGAGTCTGCCTCATGGTACTCTCATCTCAGACATGGATTCCTTTATCTAGTCTGGCAGGCAGAGATCTGTTGTTCAGTGACACTAAAAGTGGATGTGCTCACTACAAAAAAAGGAAGGCAAGAAAGAAAAGTGAAGAATGGGAGACTTAACAGTTCTGTGATATAAATATTCTTGTATGTAACAAATGCCCACCTTCCTAGATACTGTGCATTATTCAACTGTCAGAAATTAAAACAGGATAATTAACAAATTAATGTCATAACTACAGGAACTTATTCTTCTTGTCATTTCCAGTCAGAATTGTCATATAAACACAGGTCCACTTCTGCCACACATTTTATCATTACCTCATTGTTAGAAAATCAAAACTGACAAGGGAATGGTACGGTCGGTCACGTTGAAACCTCACCTGAAATTTTGCCCGTCTACAGAGCCCATCTAGTAATGATTGTACACAATATTTCAGCTGCTGATACACTGTGCAAGGTTGTGAAAAAATTGCTCAAAATTCGAATGTATCGCGCACACATCTGACAGCAGTGCGCCTAGCAGTGGCATGGTATTCACCGGTACATTGCAACAGAGAGCGTGGGACAGGCGCTGAGAAGGCATACTGCCTCTGTCATCAGGGTGATTCATTGCCCTGATGACGTAGGCAGTATGACCTCTGAAACGTTGGTGGAAATCTACCAGACTACATGGTGCAATAACCCAGAAGACAGCAATCTTCAGGGAAATTATGAGTAAGGAAAAAAAAAAGAATGGAAAGCCAGGAATGTAGGTAATATTAAAAGGTTTCCAAAGAAAAAGGATACGCGGTGATGGAGTGGATCCATTAAATGCAAGGGAACATTTTAAGGACCTACTGGGCAAGGGAGTCAAAGAATGGGGAATAAGGAAGGAAAATGACCTCCTCAGCCCTGAAAGGTGGGAATATTTGGATAGAAAAACAGACGGAATACGCGTTAAATTATTCTTAAATCTTTTAACATTTACGTAATGACAGATCCATAACTGCTGATTGCCACATGTTTATATGACATTTCCGAATGAGAATGACCTCAGGAATAAGCTCCAGAAGACATCAAGTTGTGAATCATTCTGTATGTTATGGCAAAAGTGAAAAATGTGGTTATTATGAATAATAACTGGTAATTATACAAAATCTCCATTTGAAAATTATACACAATCACTGGTTATTATTCATAACCATCAATTAATTACTATTACCACTATACATACACAAAATACAGTCCTCGAGTATGGTAACCTACCATGAAGGCAAACAATATGACTAGTACTGTTAATTAAGTTCAACTTCAAATAAATAGCTTTGATACAACTAGCTTTAAATGCTATGATCCGCACCAAAAGCACATTGTGAAAGTCAGGGAATATATCCCCTTTGAAGGAAGTCTAAACCAACAAGACTACTGAAAGAGTAGCACCTACAACTGAACACCACAAAAACTTTCTGCACCTTCATCTGCTATTGGATAAGAAACAAGATGGCCATTTCCAGGACCAAATATCCAAAATCTACTCCACAACACTTAAATTATAAATTCTGACTACACCAGTTGCTGCATCTGAGTTCAAAAATCTTGAATAGTGATGACGATTAGATCGTATTCTGCAGCCATTCTTTCCAGTAATCTTGTGGTTTTAAGCCACTTATGTCTTTTCCATCCTGTCTGTAATGTATATTAAATGCATATTTATCTCTGAAATGTTTTAACAATGATACATCCCATATTTGAATGGCATATATACCAATTACTTTTTACAAATATTTGTAATCCATACTGCTAGCACAAAACAGGCTATGGACATCTCTCAGAAAAATATTAATTTCTTTGACTTGGTAAACAGTTTTAAATTCTCTTTGGGCAACCTCCTAACAGTTGCACAGGAAACAAGACATCACCATTTGTTCTACCTATAAATACAATTTTTACACAAATATTCTCACTACAAATTCTTCATCATCTTTCACTTCTTCACACAAAATGAGAGGGTTCTTCATAACAAATATTGTTTAAAAAAGTACACATAACAGACTGGCTGATTAAAAGAATTCACAATACCTGTTATAAAAATGGTTGCATTACTTCAATTTGTGCACTGAAAATCACATTAAACACTGCTCTTATGTCACTTGCAAACACCAAAATGATGAACAACCAGGGTAATCCTGTTGTTTTGTGCAGTTAAAGAAATCCATTATTACAGTGGTAATGGGTCAGGATTATCGCGTATTCTGAAGTAGCTTTTCTTGGTAAATTTAAAACCTTTAAATAGTTCAGAAATATAAAATGAGATGATCTGATATTTAAACTGTTTCTACCCTGTGTTGGGTATTAACATTAACTATGAATTTACTAGGATACGCACATGCAGAAAGTTTTCCAATGGCACTCTACTAGGAATGAAAGTTTTCAACTACAAATGGCAAGACTAAAGTGGCCCTGCTACAGAGTTTGGCCAAACTGCACCTAATTAAATTTTTTTATTTTAATGAGTACATCCAAGATAGAAACTGTCAAAGTAATGTGAAAGCAGTAGCGTTCATAAACTAATGACCAAAATCAAAAGTTACGCACCGTTGCACCGTATAACAATACTGTTTTTATAGGAAATACTTCAGTGCATTTACCACTTTGTAAAACTGCAGTATATAAAATAAACAATCAGGCCCCCACAACATATTTTAATACGAGCATGCTAACAGGTCAGTACCAAAAGCCGTTCCTACGATACTTTGCAGTCCCAGTTCAATAATCCTGCCTGAAGAGCATGTTCCATATTTGACCAATACATCCTATGATGATATTGTCGGGGAATTAACAGAACAAATCAAAAAACAAAGTTTTGCAACAGTTTTATCTTCCAATCATATATCCATGATAAAAGAACTGAGGGATATTAGAGCCTAGTGGCTGGAGCCTGATGTTACAATGACGTATCTGGGGAACTCTCTTGATGTGAATTGAGGGAGTGTTGTAGGGCCATTGGTGTTAACCATTCTCTGGGCAGGCAGCGCTGGAGGAACGGAACACACGAGCTGAAGTACGCTAGCCGATTAACCCAGGATGGTATCTCTTGGCCACACAGTATCTGTATGCAAAAGTGCAAAGCTAAGGATGGTGAAGTAATTATATGTAATGCTGCATCATTATAGCATATAATTTTCTTGCGAGGTTGAAAATGATTTCCTAAGAAAGTGGATTTTAACACAGCACAGAGTAATAAGACCATCAACATTCTTAAAAGCACACAATTGTAAAGCTGGATTAACACTATCGTGCAAATTTGTACAAGATATCAAAGAACTAGACAGCGTCACACATCAAATTTAGTCACCAGTCAACAAAAATTAATGTAAGTGTCCACATTCTACAAATTACAAAGCTGAATTTATGCAGCTAAATGGGTTAGCACATTACAAGTTGTGTGCCAACCTGCAACACAGAACTTTAACCTGGTGATGATATTGCAGTCCATTCACACTCAAACCCACCTTCACAGCAGAAATATACAAAAGGATTTACCTTTCACCATTAATATTATGGCTGGCCATTTGGCTTTGAACAATCAAGATGCTAAAGTAGGTGCTTAAAGGAATGTGTAAATACTTCTTTTATTTCGGCATTTGTCTGAAGTAGCGTATTCCTCCAGCAACAAACCAAAGAGATGAGAGAATAATATCCAAATTAGTCTTATAAAAGTGAACTGTAAATGCGTAGAAAGGTTTCAAATGCTCAGCACATGATCAAATAATATGATTCTGTAAATACAGTAATGCACCTTCAAGATCCTTAGAGCAGAAATTTTTTTGACTAGTTGAGTGACCATCAGCTTCTCTAGAAGGATCCTGAGCCATGAAGTCAGTATAAATCATGACAAACATCTGAAATACACACATTTTAGACCCTTTACCAATTTTTTCATAATTCAATAACCTTTCTGAAGATTATGTCCTCGTTCCTTGCATTTCTTCTGACGCACCACTGCGAGATACTAAATATAGCAGACACACTGGCTGTAGGGGCCAGGGTAGCTCAGTCAATATAGTGACCGACTATTGACTGGACAACCAGCGTTCAATCCCTGACACAGGCTGAAGATTCTTTTCCCTACCCTGTGCGTCCAGACTGGCTCTGGAGCCTAATCAGCCTTCTGTCCAATGGGTACCAGGGGTCCTTTCCTGGGGGTAAAGCATGGCCAGAACATGATAATGACCACTCACCCCCACCTAGTACCGAGGTTAAGAATGAGAGTAGGAGCTATACCCTGTCTCCCCCCAAGCGTCCATGTGACATAGCAGCATAGCTTTACATACACTGACTACTAGGCACATAGCTTACTGCCTTGAAATTTATTGCTCTTGGTTTCTTCTGTTTGTCTGAAGCCAATAGCAATTTAATTTTTATTTTATTATAAATGTACTTTATATGGGTGCTCAGATATGCAATTTAACATCACCCCTCAGATTAATCAGTTTCTTCCACATTATGAAACTCACTTTTACAGAGACCTCCATTTAAAAAAGAACACAATGACTGACTAAAATGTTTACATAGATTAGTACTTTTAGACACAAAGTCTTCTCGGTTATTGCACTCTCCTTATTTTAGTCTCTTCAGCACTGCCATATAAGATGTGGAAAACTCCGAGTAACAAAACTTACTTGTGTAAAGGAGCCTGAGAAGTGGTTACAATTTTTATTCATGAGGTGATAACGATCACCCCGAAAATCTTTCCCAAGTTCTGCAACTATTCTCTTAACATCATTTTCAGTAAAATCCGTGTGTCCCACATGAACTGACTGCCTGCAACGTAAACAAAATAAATTATGAAATGTAATAATCCAATTACTCTCAAATATCACAGAACAGGAGGATTATCACAAATCATCATTCACAACATCCACCTTGATGTACTTCATAAATAAATATGTTACAACATATCTTGGATTACATTGCATGTACATATGCACTGTCAAAACTGCAAAACATTACATAATAGAATGGACATGAAAAACACCAATACCTCCTAATTATGCAACATAACATGAACAAAATATTCATACCAACAAGTGGGTAAATAAAAACTATGGAAATCACAGGTTTACATTCGTGAATCACACATGAAGTGCATGGAAACAAGTTTGGTAGGTGTCACATTGTTTTAGTGAATGTTTCTGGTTCACTGACCACAGGTGAACAAGTTGACAGTCAGAACACACACTTGTAATATTTCGTTACAATTACCATACTTAACAAGATTTTTATCACCTTTAACAATGACATAATTAGCTAGCAGTGCAAGACAACCCTTCCTTTACACTGAAATTTATTTTTCTTAGTAAAATCAGTTTGTTAGGAAATCACACATCACCTCTGCATTATGGAACACGTCAAATGTTCCAAACTCCACATTATCCAGCCAGAATGCAGTCACTCGCCTAATATAGAATCCAATCAAGAACAAAATGCTCTTACAGTACTTAATCATTTGACATTCATGGGTGAGACTACATTATTAAAATAAAAACTAGCTTCACTTTTATATATGAACAAGATGATAAAAACTATATGCAACAGGTGGAAATTAGTTTTGCACAAGTCAGTTTTACAGCACACATCACTTCTGGCTGATTGCGAATCAGATCAAGCCGAACTTTTATGTACGTACAAAGTTTTTAAATATAGGGTGCGGCAGAGGAAACGCATGTTTTTCAAATAACAATAACTCAGTTGATTTTCAAGTTAAAAAAAATTTTAATTGCACAGAAAGAAAGGTTTTACAATGCAGTTTTTGTTGAACATTTTTGAATTACTTCCGAAAAATAACGTCCGTGAAGTGACGCCCTTCCTTCTGTATGCAATCTTGCAGCCTCTCCTCGAAATTCTGCATTGCTCTTCCCAACATTTCTTCCCCCACAGTAGCGATTTCCTGGCGAATGGAATCTTTCGGGTCCTGGATGTTCCGTGGTTTGTTTCTGTATACCTTTGATTTGAGGTAACCCCACAAAAAATAGTCTGTTTACGGAAAAGGCGCTGAACGGTAATTACGGATTCACAACTTTTGATATAATTTTCAACGACAAACACCCAATGCTCGTAGGTCCACGGTGCCAAGGCTACTGAAACTGCATCGTCTAAGCTGTCTACTAGCAAGGGGCTGAAATCCCCTACCCTCCTCTTTACCGAGTACTAGCCATTCGAAAAACATGCGTTTCCTCTGCCGCACCCTATATTTTAATGAAGTCTTCTGAACAATAAAAGGACGCACCCTATATAAATCTGAGGGGTTTCAACTTAACATGCAGAAGAATATGATGGTATACAATTACCTAAAAATATATATTTGAGAATCAAGAGTATTTCCTTTACTACTTAACCTTTGGCCCTAATGCATAACAAAATGGCATAATTAAAAGGGCACTGCCACTTATAATTAAATATAGTAAAATCTCATCTAAAATTTAAATACCAGTATACACAAACAACTGAGTTCACAGCACAATACAATAGTGCAGGGGTTCTCCCCCTTTTTCGCTGGCGTACCACTAATTCTAATTTAACACACTGAATGTACCACTAGCCAAATACGTTTAGGGAAAAATTATTTATGCTAACATTATCTTTTGATTCTCTTACTTAGTTCACGTACCACTCAACATCGGCTTGCATACCACCAGCGGTACACTTCAACCCCAGATATATTACAAAATCTTTCCTTAAAATCCATTTTTGAATCATCTTCCTACAGCTTTCCTCGCCAGAATTCTTCTCACATCTGATCGTACCACACCAGCTACGTGCCTAAACCACCGTAATCTCTCTGATGTAGCTACATCACTAATTACCAGGAGAAAAGTATAAATCACAAAAATGTTCATGAAAAATAAATTATACCTGAACTGAAACTGTTCCCCAAGTTCTTCTGCATCTCTGGGATTTATTTCAAATATACCAGAAAATGGAAATGGGTGTCCACCATAGGCATATTCTGAAATTAAAACACATTTCATACTGAAACCAAAATATGCAATGTGTTACAAAAATTGTTGCTGTTTTATCATTTGACAGACTTAATTCATATGTAACAGCAATGACAAGACGAAAGATGAAAGGGACGTCCTTACCCGTGCCATAGATTTCTACCCCAGAATGGAAGACTCCTAGTCCAAGTGATGTAGTATACTCATTAATCCAATACTGCAAAAGAACAATGCATATTAAAGTACAGTCATCTGAATTACTTGTTAATTAATTGACCTATAGTGCAGGTGCCTCCACACATCAAATCTGACCATAGACAAATGATTTTATCTGCAAAAATATATACTTCAAAACTATTTTTGTTTCACTAAGTAAACTAATGACTATATTTGCCCTTAAATGAGTGTTATTTTCAAAATCTTTAATAAGACATCAAGAATCTTTGAACTTCGACCATAAATCTCATTTGTCTCATCACAGACTCAGCATTTCCACAGAAGTCTCAAGATGGGTTATTTATCACTGCTTAGATGTATCTGCATTGCCGCTTTATAAACGTTCCACGCTCTTTTTGGTCCTCATAACCTTGCAGTGTGAGCCAAGAATTTCTTGTGGGTCTGCGAGTTTTCCAACAACATTGAGCCTGGAGGCCATTGTTCATTTTAATGATGTTATTTGTGTTGTCAAACTTATTGTGAATCCTTTTTTCTCACTCCCATTTTTATTCTTAAACATATTATTCATGTTGTTATTCTTACTGTTACTGTTATTCCTATTGTTACTCACACTATTAGCTGTACGCTTACATCACTTCCAGAATGGGACTTTGATGATTTCAAGTGCTTGATTTTTGTTCTACAGAGTATACAATAAAAGATTCACTCCACTGCTCTGGCAATTCTTCCTTAAACCTAATAAAAGTAATGTGTTTATGGGTTTTAGAACATATTACCTCCTACTCCATTAATTCTGCTTAAATCTGATCAAAACCTGGCAATTTATACCTGTTAAATTTTTCAACGGCAACACCAACCTTAAAAAAATAGTATACTCAGGTACTAATTCATCAGATGTTATGTACTTCAGTCTGCTTAACATCATTAACGCCAGTCATTTTCAACAGTTAACAATGGTAAATTCCAACTATTCAAAATAGTGAGGAAATCTGATAGTAGGTCATCATTCTCATCTTTTACCAAGCAATTTATAAGTTGGTAACATTCCTTAAATTCATTTATGCCTTTATATGTCTCTTGATACTATCGTTCATCGCCTTAATTTAGTCTTTCAGATATTCACACTTTCACCAGATACTGGTTGGGAAGCCTGAGGGGAAGAGACCTAGACGTAGATGGGAGGATAATGTCAGGCGGGATCTATGGGAGATAGGAGTTGAAGGAGACTGGATTTTGATGGCCCAGGACAGGGTCCGGTGGAGGGCTTTGGTTAGTTCGGTGATGAACCTTCGGGTTCGGTAAGCCATCTAGTTGGTTGGGTCCACTATTTGGGAAGCCTGAGGGGAAGAGATCTCTGGGGAGACCTAGACGTAGATGGGAGGATATTCTCAGGCGGGATCTATGGGAGATAGGAGATGAAGGAGACTGGATTTTGATGGCCCAGGACAGGGTCCGGTGGAGGGCTTTGGTTAGTTCGGTGATGAACCTTCGGGTTCGGTAAGCCATCTAGTTAGTTAGTTAGTTAGATATTCACACTTTTGTTCCTGAAAGTTTTACTAGTTTCATGACTTGCAGTGTTTGTATTATCTCCATTCATCTGACTTCAATTTTACATCCGATGCAATGAAGCATACTTCGTTTCATCTATTCACTTCAAACATTCATCAAAGCATGGCTTATTCTGCGTTAACTTGTATGATATAGGCTCTATTTGGCTGAAATTTTTATATTGTCTCTATTACTTTCCTCCACTTCATCATCCATGTTTTCCAAAGCTGCAAACCTGTCACTATGCTCACCTTCATTAAAGATCAATTTCTGGCAAATGTTCCAGAATTGTTACGATGCATATAACTTCCTGACTTCTATAAAGTGTTTAGATGATACCCACTTCCAAAAACTCTTAGACATCACTGGAGAATAAGCTGTGAAATCATGTTCAACTTCCATGCCCCCTACTAGCTATTATGATGTACTGACTAGGTATGTAACTAACTTCATCTCACACATTAAACCTATACTAGATTCAAAATGCTACAGCAAGAATTATCAAGCATGACCTCTGTTTGCAGTATATTGTACTAATGTTTAAATATTTACAATATATTTATTATCCGCTACTTTCCTTGGCATATTCACAGCTTACATACTACAATTAAAAATACAGACTTCTCACCATATCATAGACGTTGAGTATGACTGGTTCCCTTGCCATCTTCGGAATGAGCTCCTCTGTCTCCGTGGGGAAACCCAGACAACTGGGGAATGGGAGGTTGCAACTTATTCCAGAAGGAAACATTCAACAAATGGGTAGAGCTTTGTAGCGCAGCATGTCCCTCCTCCCCAACAGACAACCTACAAATGAATAATACAATTCAGATCACTATACTGTGTAGTGTCATCTACATGCAGACTGAAATGGCTTCCAAGATTTCTTACTTAAAGCCCAATGAGTATAATACGTATGTCCATTTGGAACCTATCAGTGCTCAGATAAGTTAAAATAAATATTACCTCAAATTACCAGGGGAACACAATCCACCTAAATTGACCTTATAGCATTTAAACATATATGAAGTTTAAAAATCACACTGATATTTTTGTGCAACGAATGGCAACAATATTAAGATGATGCATGTCAGTCGATATTACTGAGAAGTAAATGTTTTGTGATAGAAAAGACAGACATTACAGAAGCTGAAGAAATGGTAATTACTTGTCCATATCTAATTCCCAACTATATTGCGCATTTGCGTCCATCAGTGCTGGTTACAGTTTGAGAAGCCAAAAATAATTTCAATACCCACAGTCAAGAAAAGCAAATGTGGAAAGTGTATGAATGAACTGTGTAATACTCCAGTCTGGTATTTTACAGAACAAATGAAATTAGTAGTGATTAATTACAAGTTCTGTTACATTACAAGTCGCGCCTCATAAAATACATAAATAGCTCAAGAATTATTTTTAATGGCAGAAAAGACCAGTGTTTACTGATTACTATATCTTAACTTATTTAACAATGTTATTCAACTGACTAAGACAGCAAACCCCTACAGAAAACAGGCATGTCTAGAGGCCTTAAGGTGGCAACCCCACCACTAAACTTACTCAGCAGTGGACTGGTTCTCCACTCTGAGGACATACCACCAACTCGTAATCTCCACGATGAAAATAGCCGGACTGACACTACGACAACCACTGCAAGGAACAGGACTAAGAGATATGATTTAAACGAATTAAATATAGCAGTATGGAATGTGAGGGGGCCATGTAATAAAGAAGCAGAATTTTAGAAAGAGCTAAAAGTAGCCAATGTAGATATAGCAATAATTCCTGAAACTAAAAAGAAGTTGGGATTAAGATTTGAGAGATGATGTATTGTTCTACAATGGTGTTAACAGAAACAAAAGAGCAGCAGCTGGAATAGGGATCCTTGTCAAACATAAGTGGAAAAGCAAAATTGACTCCTACTCATTTGTTAATGCAAGAATTTTGAAATTAAGGTACAAAACAATACGATGATATGGCTATACTAGGTGTACCTACATGGCATACAGTGGAACAGCTTTACTTTTAACTACATGCTAATAAAACACATACTGCAACAGCAAATTAACAAGATTCAGTGAAACATGGTAAGCAATATAAAATTGATACATCACACCCCAGACTTCTTACAACATTCCCCATATATGTTATATTACATTTTCTCTTAATCACAGCCTTCAGACATACATGACTCCATGCATCCATACACAGTAGCTGAAAATGCAGTTTGGCCCTGATATGTTTACTGATTAGACAAAATATGTTAAGAAATAGTTTTGTATAAAACTCCACAACTCAAGACTACTGTATGTAGTAAATACAGGTGCTCAAAAACTCATTATTCATATGGAACGTGACACTTCATCCGAAAACAAAGCTATCTAGTCATCTGTAATAAAATACACACTTGTCAGCTTGAAGAATATTATTCCACTTCCACTGAAATATCTGTACTTCAACAAAATCCAACCCATACGTTACTAATTCTCCAACTACTCTATCAGAAAACCCACTATATTAAATTTTTGACAGTTTACATCTCATGCACTTTTCATTTTACTCAAAACTGTAAGTAATGAAATAAAATTTAATTTTACCTCTTACAGCAGTAACATTTATTTTTGTTCTCTACAGCCATGCTTAGCTGTATGACTATTTTTACTTTGATTTTATACAGCTCTTTTCACACAGTTTTCTACTCTGTATTGGGATAAATTTCACTTACATTAGCAAGTAGCATTCAAATCAATATACTTGTAATGGCTAGGTCCAAAACTTTCTATATAAAAGATGAATTAAACACATTAAGCATCCGAATTTAATTTATCGAGCATGTAACAAAGCTGCGTATACTGTTTCTCAACAAAATAATGATTGTTCATATCCAACAACATACCAATAATTGTACAAACAAAACAGTAGGCTTGGTCCTTTGCACTAAAAATTACTCAGCAACAGCACTCACTTTCAAGTTAACTTCACCGAGAACATATCCAGAAAACAACGTTTAGGCCAATTTTAATCTACTCGATTGCAGTCTAAATGTCCTCTTCTACTCTATACTAAAATTCAAACATCACGGAAGCATGAATTACGGTAAAGCAACTGCCGACGTAAATAACTACTTTTGATAATCGAGCAACCCTGGCAGGTTCCTCGATTCAGTTAAATGCTGTAGAGCTCAATTTTGTAGTATTTCCACATATACTGTTACAAATTCTGTAAATGGTATAAGTTATTGATTTCCACCGTGCATATTTTTTTAAGATTTGCTTTGTTAACATGAGATACAACTATCCACTAGTTACGTCCAAAAACTTTGAGCGCATTCTCAACCACACTTAATAGCAACATTCAGGTAACTCTATGTTACAAATTGGCAACATTTGTGGCCCCAGATGGCACGTACATATTGTTCTACCATCTATCCGCATCTCATGTGAAAACACTGTAAGAACATTCTGAAGGTCAGTCGGTAACAACGGTAACTCCTATCCCACTTTACACTACCATTAAGAGCCATACCATACAAAAATTAATTTTACAAATCTAAGGACGACTGTCTTTATCATTTCGTATTGCCGGTCTGAAGCATGATGCCTCAGATATTAGAATGTGATGATAGAATTAAAAACTTTCTGGAAAATTGTAAAAATAGAAACAGGTAAATGTTCTGCAGTTGAAGAAGGCCCATCAATAATGGTAAATGATATTATAAACAATCCTAAATATGTAGTAAACTCCTTATATACTTTGTAACAACTGCAGAAAGATTGAACAATACTAACAAATTTACAAAGAAGCAATAAAGTCTGAAACAATTTATAGAACCTCCTTTTTTTCTATAAGTTTTCTCATTAATGAATTATTATCAAAGTATCCTTCCCAATGGCTTAAATATTCAAAAGTTAATCCTCTGTATAAGAAGAATGAAGAATCTTGCATCTCTGACTGCAGGCCAGCATTTTCAAAGTAAAAGTAAAAAAAAGAGTAACAGTATCCTTGCAAAAGAACAGTTGGGGTTTAGAAAAGTTATCTCAGCTGATAAAGCATTGCAGAAATTCTTAGATGAAACATTGTATTTTTAATGTTAAAATGAATGGTTTTCGGATATTTTGTGACCTTGCTAAAGCATTGACATCATGACATATTACTATAAAAAATAAACTACATGGAATTCAAGGCAAAGGTGGACAGTGGTTTAAATTCAAGAAGTACTGTAACTCATTTTGTTATAGTTGGAGGTTATATTTAATATTTATTTTAAAAGTGGATGAAATATGAAGTCCATTGAATGCAAATGTTGAGTTTGCATGTAAAAGGTGGTGAATACTATTAACTTAAGTATACAGAATGCAACAACTCTTCTAGTAATGCGTGAAGTTGTGGACATACAAGTCATGTTGGTAAGAAGTGGTCTGCTTATTATTTTAATTAGTAGGTAAATACACTTGAATTACATTCATTCAAACTATATGCTGGGTGTTGGTGTTGGAGGGAACCTATAAACAGGACAGTAGTGTGATGTGTGTCCTATAGGGAAGTGAATAAGAGTAAACATTTAAGAAACCATACTTTAAAATATTCAAACTTTTAATTACACCCACATAACAGTCATGCTATGCCAACAAGTAGACCCAACAAATGACCCATTCAGCAGAGATAGCATTCTATACAAAGGAAAATATCAAATGTAACGTCATAATCTGGCACCTACATTGGTTAAGAACAACAATGCAACAATTTTTTTTTCTCAAAACTTGGGAACAATCTCTTATTGGTTCACATCCTAGAAAACAAAACTCAAAATCATGAAATGTAACTTAGAATTATTCCTCATACTGGAGAGCAGTAAAGAAATTATGTTTCCCCAAAGGTCAAGTCTAGGGCCTTTACTTCTCATAATGCACAGAGATCACTCTTGGGACTTACAGTTTGTGGTCGCTATATGTAAGTCGAGCAGCTGGGCAGAAAATTATTCCTATAAGTCAATAATTTATGTAGAATTTTATGCAATTCTAGATTTGTAGTAAGTGAATTATCAAGTAACTAGTTGGAAGAAATATGCATTTTTTAAATTCAAGGAAAGTATTTGAAAAACTACTACAGTACTTACTTGAGCAACTTTACATTTCTTTAACATCTTCCTGTTACACAGACTCCTCCGAACAAATGAACATAATGTTTGTTGAGCAGTGTTTAACATTTCGTTTTTGTTTTTCATGGCAAATAAACACATGAAAATCTTATATACTGCTTAATGTACCTTGTTCAGAATCAACACTGGTGTCATTTCATTCCTGATCTTTGTCACTGTCTTTGTCTTGTGTGTGTTTGTCACTCAGTTCATTGAACATGTCTGTTATTACATCCTCGTCTTTGATGATAATGAATATCAAAATATCCTTGTCTGTCTCAATAATTTTGGTTGAAGTGACCCTGCAACTTGATAATGATTCTAACAAAGTCAGTTTTGAGTCACAACAGATCTTCAGCCACGTTTTCTTGTGGGTATGAAGTTAATAAAAGATTCTATAGTGCCTCAAAATTTGTTATAATGCCCTGATGAAGTAGCTGCAAAATTGAAGTGGTTTGGCAGAAGTAATTTTCTTAATATAGCAACAAACATTTTCTGCGGAAATTGACTACTGCTAATTTACTGCAGTGAAAAAGTCTATATTATTTATGTAACTACACAGAACTTCCTTGAGCAAGAAGGGCCAATCAGTACATAAAGCAACATTTTGGAGAAATATACAGGCATCTTCAGGTCTAAAGGTGATTTATGATTCTAGTCCTTATGCCATTACAAATCGGAAGACCAGCATCGACACCTTCACCACCGTGGGTACCTCAGAGGTTATTTTTTTACCCTTAAATGCACAAACAAATTTATGAAAGTTGTAGGTAACGTAGGGGATAATAGCAAGCATAACATTTTATCAAACCAAATGAAACTGCAGGTGAAGAAATATATATGAATTATGGTGGTGCGGCCTCTGAAACGTTGGTAAACTTCTACCAGACTTCACAGCGCAGCAACCCAGAAGACAACCTTCTTCAGACAGACGTATTCTTTTGATGTGCGGAACTTGACAAAGGCGGAGTGCGAAGTGAATTAAGGGGAAGACATTGGCAAAGGTGTTGTGAAGTTTTAGTAAGAACTCTGTACAGTGAATGTTCTGAAAGACAGAAGAGAACATCTGTATCCTGATAATCAGGGCTGATTTTTGAAGCAACAGACATTAACACAGGAAATAGCCAACTGTATTAATGTGAAAGAAGTCCATCTTGTTTTTTTAAAAAAAGGGACTTCTTGTGTAATCGCCGATTTCATCGGTATCAACTATTGAAGGATTTATTGATGCAGGGACATCCCCAAAATGAAACAATACTGTAAATGCAATAAAAACTGGCACAAGTTGTGTGAAAAAGTGACTTATAGAACTATAACTGTGTGATCAACACAACAATAAAAGCTTGTGACCAAAAGTCACATGTCCTGCATACCTAGAACTAGGAACATACATCATTTAGGGGATAAAATATCTGAACAGTATTATCACTTTTTACACACAACCCTTACAAGACAAAATGTGTGTGGCAGACTTTAGATTTTCATTCATTTCATTTATTAATTTTGAAAATGATAAATATACACTACTTACATACAATACAAGATAAATATGATTAAAAAATGACACTTGGAAATGCTTCTTCTGGTGAAACTAGTGTTGGAACAGTTCTGTTTTGTCTGTTATGTTTCTGAAGTTGATTGCACATTGCTTATTTATCTGGGCCTTCAACTCCGGCCTGTGTCATGAGGTCAGCAATATTCTTCTCCAGGTCATCTATTCTATTTCCCATTTCATCTAGTGATGCTCATTAAGGAACTTACTTAAAAACATGTTACACAATGCATCATTCACAGTTTTAGTTTTGCAGAAGTGATAAACTGCCACCAAATCACAAAAAATCAAAATCATACATTTGCAAGAGTTGACTTTCTGGATTTTCATATTTAAAGTATAATATTCAGACCTAAATATACCAACAAAATCTTCATTTAAAATATAAACCATAAATTATAGTAGTTGAAAACTAAGAAGGGTCAGGGATTTAAACAAAAATGGGATGAATAGAAAGATGGAAAATAAAGAGACACCTTTCTTACCTTTTCATCCACTGTACCTTAGTTTCTGAAATAAGGCTTTAGAATTTTTCCATTTGGTATTACCCAGATACTGTGCAAATCACTCCCCTCCCTCACCTATAACAATGTCAAAACTTTGTATACATGGGAAACACCAGGCCCCAACATGATTTACAACTCAGACCCCTCTGCCAAATGTCACAGTCAAATACCAAAATACAACAAATAAAATAGACAAAAGGTTTCTGCCATGTGCGCCAAATACTTTAATGGTTATTGGGTACGTCAGTGGCATATAAATTTCAATTCAAATTCACACTATAAATGTGTGGACAAAAAAGGATATTTCTTGTAATGATCTGATCTGACATCGTTTGAAACTTGTCCTGCATACCTTGGAGCAGTGACTGAACCTAAAATAAAATAAACAATGCAGTAATTACAGTATACAGAATTAAATAAGTTTAATATTTCACATATATTTTACTCATATCTTAAAATACTTGTAACAATATCAGTACAGTTATATCCTTACATGCATAAAGCAAGTTCAAATGAGACTGAACAATCCTGTTACCCTGTATTTTGAACTGGACTGACCTATAGAAAATTGTAAAATTAACAGAACCCTCTGAGAAGATTTTGGATCAAAATGCCTTGTGCATTATGTTTACCTAGATGTAGGTGGGAGGATAATATTAAAATAGATCTTTGAGAAATAGGATGGGGTGGTATGAACTGGATTCAGTGGCGGGCTCTTGTGAACACAGTATTTAACCTTCGGGTTCCATAAAATGTTGGGAATTTCTTGAGTGGCTTGGCGACTGTTTGATTCTCAGGAAGGCTTCGACTCCATGAAGTATGTAAGTTGCATTATGTTTGATGGAATCTTGAACTGTTCATGTAATTTTATAACAGTGCCGTGTGAACATTTTTAAGATTTCGGTTTGTTTATATAGTTTCGATTTGGTATTACATAACAGGTTTAGTTACTTACGTGTTGTGTTAACTCCTGCATATTCTTGGGATCACTTGTGGAATAATTTTGCTGATCATCAACCGACTTCAACTCCTGTTTCATGTCTGCCATAGTTGCTTCCCTTACCCTACGACTGTTGATCAACGGTTTCCAGTGGTAACCACGGAGATCCGTAGTAACCTGTGACCTTTCCTGTTGTAAAAATGTAACTATCGCTGATTAGGTATTTTGTACAAGTGACACGAAACTTCATTGCAGGATGCGTGACAACTTGCTACATATACACTATGCGCAAGGCACTATTGATGTGAAACGCTGTATCGAATTTTTAAGTGAATACGGTTGCACTAACATGTTATAGATTTGCGTTCAATGACACTTTAAAACTTACAAACAAAGGTCAAAGGTTTGTCATGGGCTCATATGACATGCCGCTGCTTCTTACCCTGTTTGCTCTCGAAATTCTTCAAATACACTCCACGTGAGATGACGCGTGATCCAGATAATATGGTCATAATATGTGGATGTCATTGGTCCGCTCAGAACAGATGTTTGTCATTTGATGAAAGCCGCCAATTGGAAATTGCATTTGTGAAATTACACATGTCCTTCATTTGTTAACGGGAATAAAAGTCATTTTCAGAATATCAGTGATGTCGAGAGTGCCGAAATCTGAAGTATAAAAGTGTGGTGTAATTGCGACATGGAAGTCAAAGGTTATTGAACACGTGAGGTTGAAAGTCTTTGTTTGAGTACTATAATTAGTAAACAAGGAAGGCTGGAGATATCTGTTCTCTTGGGAAGTGAAACTTCGCTGTAGTTATACGATTGTCATAACCATGAGCTCACGGTTTGCAAACTATTTGAGTATATTATTACTTAGTTTGTCAGTAAGCATGTCATCAGCCTTTTTCGTAGTGAAAAGGCAAGAAATAACTCCAGTCATTTTAGGTAAGATGTGAAAGCTTTGAAAGGAATTGTATTTTCATATTGCTATGCTTCAACGAAAGCCACTGCTGGATACTTGTTTACAGTACAGTGACCAGATGTGTAAAGTTACAAAGGTTAGGGGTAGTAACCTTAAATGAAACTCAAAGGGGCCTCATAAGTTGGATAGTTTGTAACTAAGTAAATATAAATAAACCTCAAATATATTCTTTATGAATATAACATATAATTGCATGTGTCCCATTATTAGTAACAGGATATTTCCTGCTATCAGTCAACTAATATGTGTTACAGTCATTGTAGCACAGAAATATATTCTAATTCTTAAATTGTATGTAAAATAGAGGGGGCAGGTGAAGATGGCTGTCTTCTGGGTTGTTACGCCATTTAGTGAGAAGTGTATGGATGTTTCATAGGTGCTTACTGATTCCATTATCACTTTGAATGGTAGGTGTGAAACCACACTTCTTTTGCCACTCTTCGTATATGCCCATAAATGACTATATTATTTATTCATTCAGATTTTTATGTTACAGTTCCTGGAGATGGTGGCAGTCAGGTTGAGGCAAAACTTCACAAGGATAGAGTTGTTCATTATTTATGTGAGAAAACAACACAAGACTTCTTTAATATATGGCTCAATATGGAATTACTTGTTCCATTAGTCATAGACTGCTGGGTAAGTAAACAGTCACATTCCTGGGTGATTAAAGATACGTGCATGTTTGGAGGTACCTTCTGACAACATTAAATAATGGAATGTGCATCACGCAGAAGCACATAATGCTGATGCTGCTGTGCATGGAGATACAAACACTTACATTTGGATATATGAACCCTAATCATGCACATTCCATGTTGGGTGGGTCCCAGTCTCAACGGCATGTCATGTCCTCAGTTTACGGATTGAGGAACAACCTCCAGTTAAGGAGGTTCGCTGCAAATACATTGACTAAGTAGTCATGGACAGCCGATAAAGGATGGTCGTACAACTTGGGGGTTGGACATAGGGCTAACAACCCTTCACTGTAAAAATATTGTATGTTGCAAAAGCTACAGCAGATTCTTGGAATAGGATGGATTGTATGGATTCATGACCCAGGTGATGTTTCAAAGCACCTGAGAATTGGAACTTGGAATGTGAGGAGCTTATATAGAACAGGGGCATGGGATACATTAGCTGTGGAGATAGGGAGTATAGTTTGTATATTTCAGGAATACAGGAGGTTACTATAGTACAGTATTGTAAATTATAGTCATGGGGTAATTTGTAAAATGTAATCCTATTCTTTACAGATTGACAACATGAGACTTGTGTATGACAATGTCACAAGAATGTCATCCAATTCAAAAGGTGTTGAGATCAGAATTCCAGGCTTTGGGAATACTACATCTGTTGAATGGCTTGATCCAAGTGAAGCATCTCCTGGAGCATATTTTAAAGACATTGCTAATGCTCTGGTTGCATTGGGTTATGAACGTAATGTCTCGCTTCGAGGTGCTCCATATGATTTTCGGAAAGCCCCAAGTAAGTCACTTGTAGCTACATTAAAGAAATAAATAAGATAAAAATTGTCTTCAGCTAGAATTGGTGAAAGCTTTGCTTCCAGATATTTGTTATTCAGGAACCTTTGTCGGGTAAATATGCCCATCGTTCTAGCAGCCATCATGTGATTTCCTATGCCTGCCTTTGGTTTAGAAATTACTGTTATGAAGTGAGATTGAAAAATAGTGTTTTATTTGGATGTTTTCTGTGTATGAAAGGTTTCCTTTGAGTAATTTACATCAGAAATAAGATTCAAGTTATTTTATGAAATTTTGTATACCTTTTAAAAAAAATCCTGCTATAACCTTAGATTTTGCGGAATCCACATTTTTCTTTTCTTCAAAATGCAGTAAGAATTCCATTCTCATGCAGGATTCGGTTCTTCCACTGACCATCTCTGTAACCTAAGGGAAGAGAGATCTTTAGAAAACTTTTTTATTGAAAATATTTTGTAATGGCTGGTAAGTCCATAATTAATACAAATTTATGCCCAAACAAAAACTTGTGGTATTTTTAACGCCAAAAATCAAGGCAATTCACTCCCTGTCTAGGTATCTGTAGTTTCTGTCACTGTCGGATAGCGTCGATAATGTTAAAGATCTCGGGGATTCTACCCATGAATGATGCGACTCAACACTACCTCCCCCTCCTCCACACCCCATAGTGTGAACTGTCACAATTGAGTACAAGTGCAAGGCTGGGATTAATTGAGACCAAGAAGGATATTTCTGAAACCGCTGTCTTACTACTTTCAAAGTCCTCCAGACATTCATTTCTCTATTCACATACAGCATTTTCTTTCAATGAGTCATAGGAGATGCAACAAATCTGATGCCATCACACTGAACTCATAGGAGTTAAGAAACCCGAAAACATAATGGCCGGAGAAAGCCTGAAATGTTCTATGTTGCATTTGATAGCTTTCATTTGAACCAGGCTCCAACTTGAACATTGTCTGTGCTACCATTTTCGGGTCAGGCCAAGGCCTGAAGGCCAGGCCTGGTTCCGTGCAGATCTCTAGTGGCAATGACTGTGTTAGTGGCGTACTTTTGATCTTGTATTTATAATGCTTCTTCTTCTCCTTTATTAGATGGAAATGGCGAATATTTTGTAAGGTTGAAGGCACTTGTAGAAGAAACGTATGGAATAAATGATAACCAACGTGTAATAATACTTGCTCACAGCATGGGTGGCCCCATGAGTTTACATTTCTTACACAGCCAGTCAAAGAGCTGGAAGGACAAATATATTCGTGCACTTGTTACGTTGTCTGGTGCATGGGGAGGATCAGTGAAGGCATTGAAGGTTTTTGCAGTGGGTAAGTTGGTTGATAAACTAATGTGTTAAATTTATATTTTTTATGAGTGAAGGTCATCTTTTATATCATTTTATATCCTATAACTGCTAAGAAAGCATATAATATTTGCACTCATATGCAAATCTAGTTGATGCTCCGACAGATTACCAACATTACCGTCGACTGACATAACCCAATATTAACAGGGAGAGTCTAGTAAGAATACAGTAATCTGTTGAGCAACAAAGTTTCTCTGATGCTGTCATAAATTTATGAATCACAATTCATGTCTGTCTGTAGATTCCTGTAGCTTTGATCATGCTGGTAGTACTTACTCCATGGAGCCGAGTCCTTCATGAGAAGCTAACAGTTGCTCAGCCACTCAAAAAATTCCCAAAATTTTATAGAACCTGAAAATTAATTAATGTGTTCACAACAGCCTGTCACTGGTCCCTATCCTGAGCCAGATGAATCCAATCCACACCACCCATTTTATTTCTCTAAGATCCATTTAATATTTTCCTCCCACTTTTGTCTATGGCTTCCCAGTGGTCTTCTCCCTTCTGGTTTGCTCACCGAAACCCTGCATACATTCCACTTCCCTCCCATGTGGGCTGCGTGCCCCACCCATCTCATCCTTGACTTGAACAGTCTAATTATATCTGGCGAGAAGTAAAACTTATGAAGCTCCTTATTGTGCATCGTTCTCCAGCCTCCTTGTATTTAATTCCTCTTTGGACCTAATATTATCCTCAGCACCTGCTCTCAAACACCCTCAGTCTACTACATTCCTCCCTTAGTGTCAGAGACCAAGTTTAACACTCATACAAAACTACATGCAAAATTATAGTTTTGTATATTTTAATATTTACGTTTTTAGACACCAGACGATAAGATGACAAGGTCCTGAACTGAATAGTATCTGTTATATGTTATCAATTCTTCTGTTTCCCAAAATTGCTGTATAGTTTCATGTCAAGAGGGTCACTGTGCTTGTATTCTTGCAAGAAACTGATGGGATTCTACTGTACAGTGTCTAGCCAAATAGGGCATTGCCAACTACAGGATAACTTTTCTATGTTCTCTTCTCACATGTCATACTGTCATAGAAGTACATCTCTTCTGCCTGGTTGGTTGAATTTACGATCAGCAAGTTGAATATCACTTGGAATGTTCCACTGTGAGTGGTATATGTATGCAGAAGGTAACTTACAGGCGATTATAGGTAATATTGCGCAGGTGACATTCATGCAGAAGTCATTGTGAACTTGGATTGGATATCAACCCTGCATATGTGCTTGACATTTGCTACTGACATGCTATTAATATCATCAATAAGATTTGATAAATTTCTGATCCCCTTTCAGTTTGATCCAGAAATGTCTGTATTCTAGTGATGGATACCCTAAAAGTATTTCTGAAGATTCTCAAATACTGCAGGTAGGCATGTAGTGGCTCTGTGATTCGCTTTGCTGTAAGCCACACAGAAGTGTCATACGTTGCCTTTTGAATGTTGCTTGCAGTATGTGACGCTGCTGCTGCTGATTTGTTTTCCATTGAAAACTGAATGTCTTCCACTGAATGCTGCATAGTAATGTTCACTGCACTTGTTCACCTATACTATAATGTTCAGTTCTTTTATAATTGCAATTCTTGAATTTCTGGTAGCTAGTGTTTCCCACATTTAGCCTGGAGGACCAGATTTTATGTCGGTCCACAGGTGTTAAGCCTTGAATTTTAAATACAGTACTTGGCCTCGGAGGACCATTCTGCTAGGTGCAGTGGGAGGGTGCTTGATATGAAGCAAAAGAATTTATCTGCCATAGATTACATCAGTATTAACTTCACCAACCCTAATGTATGTATTGAGTGAAAATTCTTGTATCACTGATTGAAGATGCACATAATTAGTTTAAATATTATGTACTGTAACTCCATTGATTATTGCAATGTGGCAGCGTGAAAACAAACATGCTTAATATGTCAAAGATGGCCATGTTCTGGGTTGCAGTGCCATGTGGTCTGGTAAAAGTTTACCAACATTTCAGAGGTCCTTGCTGCCTCCATCATCAGGGCAATGAGTAAGCCGCACATATGGAATTCGTGATATAGAAACCAGTCAGACCAGTGGGAGTAGGACTGGGTTCAGGTGAAGGCGTGCAAGCCAGTCAGATAGAGGGGGTGTGCCAGAGCATGTCCAGCAGGAGGGGGAGGGGCATGCAAAAGAGATAGGTCTGAGAAAGTGGCCCTTATAAGGAACTCTTGGGGTCAAGCAGACATAAGGGAGGTGGGGAACATGGTGAGGGGGACAAGGAATGAAGGAAATACGCTGATTGACTGGTTCCTATATCTCAAACAGATTCCATTCACGCAGTTTAATTATCAATCTAATGATGGAGGCAGGAAGGACCTCTGAAACATTGGTAAATTTCTACCAGACTACATGACACTACAACCCAGAAGACAGCCATCTTTGGACTCACTGCCTTGAAAACCTCAAATCCTGCCACTCCTTCTCTATCTAAACTCCTTCATAAAATTCGGTTGTTTTTTTTCCACCCTTTGAACAGATTCCGTTTATTGATTTATTACAACTCCCCTTTTATTTTCATGTAGACTTTTTTTCTTTTACATTGTGTGCAGCTATTTTAGTACACATCGCCTAGAATTTGTTACAGAATGAATCACTTCGATGTTTTATGCCATGTACACTTTGTAGAGTGAGATTTTTCTGACACAGTGGCAATGGAATTTTGAGATCTCTGTGCTAGGTATAACAACACACAACTGATTTGGAATATGTGATGAGATTGCAAGGGTATCATACAGTTTCATTAGATGATTGAAGATGATGATGTGACTTCAGTTGACCCATTAACTGAGTCTTGA
Source organism: Zootermopsis nevadensis (assembly GCF_000696155.1). The sequence continues at coordinate 851,341 of NW_019059750.1, forward strand.
TGATATATGTGATTAAATAGTACATGCCATGGAAAAATTGTAATTAGATGACAATATTTTCAATTTTAAATTATCAGTTTAATGTTGCTATAACATATATTCTAGGACTGAAAGTAAACATCACATAAAGGATCTGTTTGATTCTTCTTATTTTCACTGGAGATATCTTTTGATATCAAAATGTTCCAGTGTCTGAGATGTCTGTGGCTGTATCAGATTGCCCTGTTATTTTAAGGCATCTTAAATGCTTCTTACATATTTTCTATCTGGAAATATGATAATAGGTCATATTTTTTATTTTGTGTTTGGAATACATTAACACAAATGAAGTTGCTGATATGTGTTTTGATGCAGAATATTTAATCATACTGCACAAATTGTTGTTTATGTAATCATAATGACTATTATCCAAAGTTATCCTGGGTATATTTTTACAAACACACGTGCATTCTGTCCCCCCCCCCCTTTTACTGCCTCAAACATATAAGTTAGAGAATGGCAAGAAATTGCCTTTAGGCATGAATGATGTTGCGTATCAAAAGTGAACAGAATGTTTGCACTGTTAACGCTTTTGTTTTCATGTGTGTTGTCCAAATTTTGTTGCAGGTGACAATTTGGGTTCTTATGTCCTGCGCGAGAGTATATTACGAGAGGAACAAATAACTTCACCAAGTTTAGCATGGCTAATGCCATCCAGTTTGTTTTGGAATCCTGATGAAATTTTAATACAAACGGATGAGAAGAACTATACAACAAAGGACTTTAAAGAATTCTTTGAGTAAGCGCATGTCCTTGTAGTGTCTTATACTAATGAACGTACCTGGTAAAATAAAATGTTTCAAACATGTGTACAGAATGTTACTGAATTCTAAAAGCCGTAAAACAGCATTTTCTTTGAATGGTGATGTATAGATACCTTGCAACTCATTGTAGGTATGCAGCATATAATTTGTTTTAGTTGTGATAATAGAAATTAATATGAAGATTTTCATCTTCTGGGTTGTTACGCTGTGAATATTCATCGCCCTGATGATAGAGGCAGTATGACTTCTGAAACGTTGGTTAACATCGACCAGACTACACGGCGCAACAACCCAGAAGACGAAAATCTTCATACTCACCGCTGTGAGAACCTCAAGTCTTACACAGAAATTAATATAATTTTATATTGTAATTTGATGTTTCTGTCTGATAATATTAGCAGTACAGAAAAGGGTTCATTTTCTTGAGTAGCCCATTTTGCCTTTAAATGCAAATTTGCAGTCATCATAGTGCCACAGTACTTCATATACTGAAGGCAATGTGAGCATAAATAAAGGTATGAACAAAAAACTGGTCATTACTATGATAAAACACCGAGCTTACTTTCCATTTACTAAATCTGTCATGTAAATCCCTTTGTTATTGACCTAACACTGGACATTTAATTCATAAAAGCAGTGACATATATTTTATTTTACACCACAGAAAAGATGTTGTTAAAAGGATGTATATGATGTATATGTTGTATGAGTCTAAGAATGAACTTGGGTGAACACAGTATTGCACCCTTAAGTTCCATGAAGGCAGGAATGTCTCATGAATGATTCTTTAGTATTGAGTTCAGAGACTAATTTGTAAGTTTGTTTATATTTGTGTGTGTTTCAGGGCCATTGACTATCCAGTAGGTTGGGAGATGCGGAAAGATGTGGAGAAATATTCAGTTGAGTTTCAAGCACCAGACGTAGAAGTGCATTGTTTACATGGCTTTGGTGTAGATACAATTAACAGGTAAAGAGAGTGGCATTCTGATAGCTCCTTTATAATTTTTGTGAGTGGAGTTTCAACGACTAGAGAATTATTTGAACACAATAACTCCAGTGGTGTAAATATATTCAATTTTTTTCTCTTTTGTTTCAAGAAAAGTTCATTTCTCTTTTTGGGGCAAATGCAAGTGACAAGTGCACTAGATACTGAGAGGTCTTTGCTGCATCATCAGGGCAGTTGCCCCTTTGATGAGTTCCAAATGTTTAGAAATTACTCATAATATTTCTAAAGATGTTTATCTTTTTTTAGTATAATGTGAATTTAGCATAGCATTTGTATACTTTATGCAAAATCTTTATATTATTTTGAATTGTATTTATGCATATGTTTTGTATTTTGTGACTTATCCTACATTCTGTTGCCATTGTGACTAAGGTTTGGGTCCATGGGATATATATTACTGTGAGAGTACTTGCGCATGTGCATGTATACTGTGATGAGAAATGCAAAAACTCAAGGGAAAAAAATGGACGGTGCCTTTTCCTTCTTCTTACTTTTCAGACTTGTTTACAAACCTGGGACCTTCCCAGACGGGTACCCTGGGTTCCTCTATGGTGACGGAGATGGCACTGTTAACAAACGTAGCTTAGAAGGATGTTTGAATTGGAAGCAGAAGGAGAAAGTTTATCATCAGACTTTCTCTAGTTTGGATCATACAGGCATACTCCATGATGAACGTGTTCTCAGCTACCTTCAGTCGATAGTAACAAATATGTAGTTTTACTATCATATATTTAATATTAATATTTTACATAATAGTCTGTCTGTCTCACAAACGAAAATGCCATGGGTATTATAACAACTCTTTACTCTTTAACGTTGGAGAAATTACAATTTGTCATCACATGCTTATATTTATTATGCTCTCTTATTTATTCAGATACAGCGTATGTATTTTTACTGTTCCTTTAATATGAAATTTACTGATCATTTAAGGTGTATGTCAGTGAGAGAAGGTGTGAATAAAATATTGCACTTGACATATGGATCTTCATGAAGTGAATTGATCTCATTATAAATATTTGAGATACTTGCCAGTATCATTGTTACAGGGTTTGTCAGAATCTCCACAAAGGTTATATTCAGCCTGTAAATTATAGGATATTCATCTCAGACATTTTCACAATAAGAGATTTACATGTTGAACAAAAGGTCCACACTACTTCTTCATGTATCTTAGGTGGCTGATGATCAGTACTTATTTTCTTTGCTGCTAACTATTGTGTCATTCTGAAATGACTCTCAAATTTCCACTTAAATTGCAGTATATGAAAAAAGTTAAACTGATTTCCAGTGTATGATGATCTTGTTATTCTTCTAGCATTGTCACTGTTTTATAATCATTGTTGGTTGAAAAGCATCTCTTCTGTCTCCTCCCAATCTTTCCTTTTTGATTTCTTGCCAGCTCATATATCTTCTTGTACCTGGCCAAGCCATCTTATCCTGGATCATCCCATGGGTATGCATAGTTTAAATTTTAATTCTCTTGCCATTCTTGGTGCTCAGTCATTTATTTCATTTCTAATGGTTTGTTTGTAAATTGTAACATTTGGTTTCTGTTAGGTCAGCTCAGGCAGTGGAATTAAAGCATTAATGCAGAAGATACAAATGAAAATTGTATTGATGTTTGTCTTTGTGTAGTCATATTGATTTTATCGAACATGTTTTGATTTTGATGGTGGAGGGGACCCCCAAAGATGTGTATTTTTTTTGCTCCCCCCTTCCCTCTTTACTTGTGTTCTTGTCAGGTCCAATTTTCCATTCTTCTTTGTCCTTTCCAGTCACTTGGTTCATATGTCATGTTCTCGGCCTCTTTCCTTTTTGTTTCATTTTCATCGCTCTTTTGGGCTGTGTTATATCTTCCTTCGCATTGTTAATTGTTTTATCTGAAGCACTGAAAATATCCCAATAATGATTATACAGCATTATCTACAAATTTTTGCAACCATATTGCCTCATACTGAATCACTTATGTTTATTCGTTTCTAAACTCTTATAATTTATCAGTTTTCTTATGTTTTGCATTCTACATTCCTAAATCTGTTCCGATTTTTCGAATCTTACTTCTTCAGAACATTATATTTGGGTGTCCTTCATGTCTCCTGCACTTAATCAGACCACTGTGATAACCTGTGAACTCATACAGACAGGATGCTGGGTGAGGGAACATGAATGTACATTTTACTACATGTACTTATGCCATAAATCACGCACTTCCCTCGATCATTTTAAAATAGCAAAGTAAAAGCTGGCACCCCTTGATTACAAGTCGGGAGTGTAGCAACTACACAAACCTGCTTACCCCAACTGAGCTGGTTTTCCTCCGTCTCTCCATAAAATTCCAAGATAATACCTTCAAATAGGCCATAGCCATCACCTTCCAAATCCTTACATACCATTTTGAAATCTTTTATGGTGCTGTATAACCTCTGAAGTTGAAGTAGTGCCATTACATAACCAGTCTATCACCAGGATACTTTATTTTAAGTCTCTTCTGTTGTAAACCAGTCATCACAGAAAACATTTGTTCTCTTATATTGTTTATTATTGCACTGTCAATATGATGATAAACATTTAATCTAATTCAGTCTTATTAAATTTCAAGACTTCATCACTGAGCTTCCTCTCTGTGAGCCTGACTTCATTTTCATTCCTCACGACTCATACTTAAAAATAAAATATGATAAATTCATTTGTCAAATCTGTGCCAATTTATGAGGAGAATGTTCGGACTTTTTATACAATTGTAATGGCATAATTTTTCCCCCGTTATTTGAAGTTTGTAGTGCATATAAGCATTCTTTGATGTGTGTAAAGCATATTGCATTTTATAACTGGAGTTTGGTCATGAAAAATGCGATAAACACTGAATTAGAGACAAGCTACACTCTATAACGCCATTTTATACCACATACCAGATAGTAAAGTCAAATTATCCAGGTTAATGATGGGGAGAAGATGCACAAATAACTGGAAAAAATTCGATAATCTAAAATATTTTGTTTAGTGCATTCACAGAACTTCACAAATTACTTTACTTTATGACAGCTCACATTTATTTTTAGGAACGGTTTGTGGTTTCTCTCTCTCTCTCTCTTTGTGTGTGTGTGTGTAAACTGTTTAGATTTATCCCAATGGTAGTATAAATTTCACTCTTATCCTCGCCACCTCTTCTTCATGCTTCTGTTTCACAGCACCATCGACAGTGTCTGCCCATCTTGTGTTATCATCATCTATGTTTTCAAAACTTATCATAGCACACCTTTAGCTCTGTAAGAACTTTCCTCCATGATTGAACCTCAGCATTATTGGATTCATGGAAGCACCATTCCTCAGGTGAGCCATACATAGTATCCAATGAGCGACATTTCGTCGATTCATTCATTCGATCCCAACGCCATAGCCTTTGACTAAATGTCACCAGTTTTCCATTCTCGAAGTTTTCAGTTACTCATTCTTTTGTCACTGTATTTTTATTGTTTTTTTCTGCAATTTTCGTAATGATCCACAAGCATTAACTGTCATTCTTGCCTGATGCACAGTGCAGTGTAACAGAACTGTCCGTGCGACATTAATATATAAGAAAAACCGAGTGCACCTGAAGCAACCCCCCACCCCACCGCAGAACTGGGAAGTATGGCACAGGAAGGTGTAGAGAGCATACTTCTCTGTGGTTGTGTAAAGGGGGAAAAAACTTGTGTACATTTGTAATTAGAATTTTAATATATATGATAAATGTGAACATCTACATACATGAAGGCAGCAGTTTTAAGATTGTCTTAGGTATAGACATTTTAAATAGTATCAGTTTTACTTAGCTGCAGTGTGATTATTTCTAGTCTATGCTGGTTAACTGTTTGTCATGATTTTATTGTTACTTATGGTTCCAGTTGTAGCATTATATCAAAACTTGTAATAATTAACAGTAATATTATACATAATTGTACCATGATAGTGATTTGTCTCAGGATCTCTCTTATGTAATATCTATAAGATGCTGTACCATGTGTATTTAAAGCGTCATGATTTTATTCTATTCATATGCATGTTTATGAAGTTTGTTTTGTGGCTAATATACACTGTGAGTAGACCTGTGTTTCATTACTTCTTTTTCTACACATTACTTGACAGACGTGTATAAAGCGCATTTGTAGCGTCCTTTTTTCATTGTTCCTACTATGGCTGACTGGTTTTGTGTTATATATGTTTTTAGTTGAGAACTGCTGTGAATGATGCTGCCTTCTGTTGGAATATTTTGATTTTCATATTTGAAATGCAATGTTCTCTAGATGATGTATCAGTATTCCACTTCCACACATAAGAGAGAGATTTGTGGAGCAAGATTCCAGTTATGGTCTTCGCGAAGTTCTTGGGCTCTGTCTGCCCAGTGAATTGAAGGTGGGACAACAGACAGGCTCGTACAGTTCAGAAGAGCCTGTGACCTATGAAAATGATATGGCCAAACACAGCAGATGGCAGGTATCTTGTGCACATAGTTATAACTAATTGAGGTGAGACATGATATCTAGGCTTAAACATACCATTAATTAATCCAAATGTTGTCATTCTGCATTTTTGAATTTTGGAAAATGTTTCTGTTCTATTCTGTCCCTTCTATTTTGATATGATGCATGTTTTTAGGTTCGGTCTAATTAAACTAGACTAAGTTACACGGAATGAAAACATATTCTGTGGTATATAACCTGAATGTTTTATATGAATCATACAGTAACAGGTCCATTTGTAACAACTCTATAAAAAAATTAGGGTATTCATCTCTCTATATCACGGACCTGCTGACGCTCTGTTCCTACAAATGTTTTGTAACCTAGGCACAAAATGCAATGTATCAATGCATACAGGCAGGCCCTCATACAATCAGAATCCCTCTCTTTTTAAATAAAATAACACAATGTTCATTGATATCATTTGCTATGAAAAGAACTGAATAGTAACTACTTTCTCGAAGTACAATTTATGAATGCCTTCAATTTTATATTTTTCATTCTTAACAATTATAAACTGAGGTAAGGCAAAGTGAAATTGCATTAAAAACATAATATTAGAATCATTTTATTATCCTTCATATTTTCATATGCACATATATAAAACAAGTTTGTACAATTATAATAGTAGCCACTTCATTCATTGGGACAGGAAATACTTTTTCTCACAGTGAAATGAAAAGGTACATACAGATGGCTAATTTCATAAAATAGAAATCATATATCTGAGCTAAACAGAATGATACCCTGTAAACAGTATATTTAATATGTTGCCAGCGGTTGTTTATAAGTCAAAATATCCCAATAGTGCGAACTGATAACCAGTTTTGAGGCTTACAGTTTATCTGAACAATTAAGTTTCTCACATAATAAGCACCTAACATTAAAAGAATGTGTCATATAAGTTTGGAACATAGTTAGTTATCACAATTGCATGGACTGCCCATTACTTAAATCCCAGTATGTTTTCTTTATTATTTCATTTCCAGCTTAATTTTTTGTATTTGTATAATTTAACCCCCACCCCCATTATTTCATCACTCGTATGTTTTTCTTTAATTTTTTTTAACCATTTCTAATACATCTTATTACTATTATTTCACTCCCAGTATGGCTTTCCCATTACTTCGATCCTGGTATATTTCAGTTCATCCGCTCTTGGTTTTAAGTCTATCCATTGCCGTGATACTAAAACATGACATTTCACATAACCACATCCACACGCAACAATTTATATGGATATGAAAGCTCACAGATAACAATAAATAACATCAGTTTTCCAATATAAACATTTAGCATTAAACATCCCACCAGGAAGTGCAGTACAAACATTATTCTATGAATCTTAACTTGTTGCATTTACCACACAGGATACCTAAGCAATACATATTGTCAACGGCTTCACGGTCAGCACTCTTTTCATTAGCAGTCTCCCATCTTATTTTAAAGTCATCACTTATTACACAACTTAAAGCCTGGTTGCGACAAGTCCGATTCTGATCATTTAAGCCAGTACTGGGGTCAAAACCCACGAAGACCATTGTACACTTTATTGCTTGAGTGTTGCTTCAAGATATCTGTTAAAGCTGAAAAAAAATAAAAATGATTAATTCCTTACAGTACAAAGCAATGTAGAAGGCGACTATAGAAAAATAATATATCATTTTGAAGAGCAAACTCTAAACTTTATATATGTTTTTGTTTCATTCAAAAATTGAATCCAATTCATGTTTTATTAAAGATGATATATGAGGATGAGTCAGAAGTTTCCACAATTTTCTATTAAATAATACAATGACGATGCATATGTACAACAGCGTCATTTTTCAACATGTCTTCAGAAAAAAATGTTTTTGGATGAGTGACACGCCATGCTTGTACTACTTCTTTCAGTTCTTGGTCCATAGTGATAATGCAGCCTCTCATAACATCTTTCAGTGGACCAAACAGGTGATATAAGTAGCCAGATCAGGACTATATGGAGGATGCTTGAACACCTCAAAGTTCAGTTGGTGGAGGCTTTCAATGGTGTGGGTGTCAGTGTGTGGACAGGAATTATTGTGCAAAATTGGGACGCCTTTCGACAATAGCCCTTGGCATTTAGTTCAAATAGCTGGTTTCGATTGATCCTGAAACATTTCACTATAACAGACAGTGTTTACTGATATGTCCCTCTCTAGGTAATGTTACAAAACTGGCCTCTGTGCACCCTGAAGAAGTGTCAACAACACTTTTCCTTCCGATGGTTGAGTTTTGAACTTATGACTGGTGGTTGGATGTTTCCATTCCACGCTCTGGCGTCTGCTTTCTGGGACGTAATGGATCCACGTCTTGTCACCAGTTTGTCAAAAAAAAATGTCGCCTTCGTTATGATAG
>NW_019059750.1:865466-904188 GCF_000696155.1 Zootermopsis nevadensis
CCTATTGGCATATTCATCGCCCTGATGACGGAGGCAGTATGACCTCTGAAACGTTGGTTAACATCGACCAGACTACACAGCGCAACAACCCAGAAGACAGAAATCTTCAATCCTCAGGTTGGTTATCATAACCTCTCCATGGTAGATGAGGCAACTGGAAGACCTCCATGGGAGTGTCACTGTTTTAACTTCTCATAATTTGTTCCCTTGTGTGAGGTCCCAGTCCCATTGCCAGGATGTTGGGGCGATATAAAAGGGTTTGAACATCACAGCCGAGGGATCTGTCAAATACCAGCATTCCGTTCAATGCTTCCTCTTTGTTACCTACCACATATGAATTATGACCATATGTTTATATAGTCTGTGCTATGAACTGTGATGTAGGAGAACCAAAAGCGTATGTATGTCAAGAGTAATTGTTACGTTGTGAAGTAAAGTAGGTGTGGGGATAGTTGATCAAACAAAAGGTGTTGAGTAAACAATGCATTGATGGAGTCGATTCCCTGATAATTTTTGTAATCAGTCTTATGAAATTGTACAATGCCAATGAAGTAGTGAGACCAAGAGCTAGTTTTATGACATGCAAATATTCAACTCAATTTTATTCATCCTACTTGGTCAAAACATTGACATAGGTCACATCTTTCAAATACATAGCTCACAAGTTAAATCAATACAACCAAGTCTAAATTATGATATAAAGGTATTCAAGCCTGCATTGAAAGATTACCTCTTCACTCTTTCTATTCTGTAGATGGTTTCATCTCTGCTGAAATTTTTTAAGCTTTACATATATCTATAATCTATATGTAAAGCAAGTTTTGTATTTCTATTTAAAATTCTGAGGTTTATGCATATTAATATGTAAAATTATTTTTCATACTTGTATTGCAGAATCTGAAGTTTATGTACATTGATATGTGATATATGTTCTTGTACTTGTGTTGAAAGTTATGATTAGTGTGCCACTAAGCTTAATTTAAAATATACTGAAGGTTTATGGGCAGGTACAACATTTGTGTGAAACGTGCATTAATGGCTTTGCGAGGTCTTCATGTTGTGGAGATGGCAGGTCTTGCACCTGCTCCATTCTGTGGTATGATACTGGCAGACTTTGGTGCAACTGTCATGAGAGTTGATAAGGTAAATTACAGATGTTGATGGAAGTATAGAAGTATTTAGATCTGCATACAAAACAGACTATGATCTGAGCTTGAGAAAAACAAAATTAAAATGATGAAAAATGCTTTTCCATAGTGTATAACAAATAAATATGATATATAAAAGCTACAATTATGACAGATTTGCACCCAGTAATATGAGATACTGATGAACTCAAATTGTCATTTGTCTTTTGTTTCTTAAGTTAAAACTAACATACCAACATGTGTTATTCCAATTAGATTCAAGGAGATCTGGAGTTTGATTGTTTAGCCAATGGGAAAAAGTCTCTGGCTGTTGATGCGAAACATCCAAAAGGTGTTGAAATAATCCGCAGAATATGCAAGAAATCAGATGTACTCATTGAACCATTCAGAAAGGGTATTGTTTTCTTTATTTCATTTACTTGTATTTGTCATGACATTTTCAGATGCTGTATGCAGAAGTTTTAATGATACATTTTTTTAGGGGTTATGGAGAAACTGGGTCTTGGCCCAGATATTCTTCTTGAAGATAATCCACGATTGGTATATGCTAGATTAACGGGTTTCGGCCAGTATGGGAAGTACTCAAATATGGCTGGACATGACATAAATTTTATAGCAGTTTCTGGTAAGAAACTCCGTTTATTCTTACAGAATTGTTTTTAAATTAATCAGACTTTGTTCCAGTATAGTCATCATATTTTAATTTCTCATGCGGGGATTTTAAATGGTTTGTCCCTCACAAAATTTAAGTGATGCTGTAGGTCATTGGATTGGTATGGCTCAATAAATTAAGGAATATATGTGCACATTTGTTCTTATACAACTGAAAATTGAACACTAACAGTGAATAACATTTCACACTTCTTGTGCTAGAGAATGGCATTATTTACACCCATATTCTTAATTATGTTGCCATCCTCAGCAATTTTGAGCATTATGTCAATCAAAAGCAGTGATTACAAATACATGTATCATATGAAGAGAGATTGCGTTGTATGCATACTGAACATGGAATAAAGGCAATTAAAGAACGTCAAAATCAACAACAAACAAAATTCATAATTCTAGTTTAATTTGTTTGTCTTTTTGTTCTTTTGCACTGAAATAGCATATAAACCAACAAACTATTTTTCCTTCTGTGTGTAACATTGCATGACTATAATTCTTTTGTTATTTTATGGTTTATGCATAATACTGTGTCTTTGAGTTTGACTGTTAGACCAGAATTCCTTCTCTATAACAGCTTTGTATAGCTGCTACTCATTCTTAATTTTAGCACTAGATAGGGGTGAGTGGTCAGTGTCAAACCTCAACCGCGCTTTATCCCTGGGAAAGGACCCTGGTACCCTTTGGATAGGAGGCTGGGTGGGCCCCAGAGCCAGCCTGACCGCAGAGGCTAGAGGAAAAATCCTCTGCCCCCATCAGGGATCGAACCCCGGTCGTCTAGTCCGTACCAAGTCACTATACTGACTGAGCTTTTCTTCTTCTACCTTCATATTGTGGGTGTATTTAAATTTTAGTAGTACTAGTTACATGAAGTCATGTTGAGAATGTAACAGGAGTAGTTGACCGTAAGTTAGATGATGCAAACTGTTCGATGCTAGACAGTTCCTTCTTCCATAGGAATGAATTATCATACTAGGATAGAAATTCAAAGAACATCACACAGTTACAGGTATGCATCTAAAGAGAGGTAGAAAATCATCCGAGGATTACATATATTAATAATATATAACAAAAGAAAAATTAAAGATAATGCTGTAAGATGGCATGCTGCTTCTAACACATTCTTGTATCAATTGTTTGATTGACAGCTGAACAAGAAACTGAGAAGGGTTACTCATGTCAGTAGGAATGAACATATCTTTCAGAAATCAGTTTCCGCTTTAATTACAGTCTACTAAAGTTTCATTTAAACACTATTTCTTACTTATTTCTCTATCATAATTTCAGTAAATATGTAAGACACTGAAACATAATGTAGTTTTCTGGAGGAAAAGTATATTTCTTCCTTCTAGAAACTGCAATGAAGAATGTGTATAAAAGTACATATTATACATGAATCCAGAAATATTTGCTATTACTTTCTACCAGTCTCACACCCTATTTCTTCACCGTTAAATAGTAAAATTTGTCATTCTTGGGTTTGCCAACTCTGGCATTTTCAAGAAATGTAACATTGGGTTTACTATTTACATTTTGTGTATATCATTAATAAGAAAATGTGATGAATGTTTCACACAGAAAATAAGGTAATTTTTAATTGTTTAGGATTATTGTCAATTCTTGGTCGTAAAACTGAGAAGCCAACTGCACCTGTCAATCTGTTGGGTGATTTTGCTGGAGGTGGTTTGCTTTGTGCTCTTGGGATTATGATGGCACTATTTGAAAGGTCCACATCGGGTTGTGGACAGGTTGTGGATGCCAACATGGTGGAAGGATCAGCCTACCTTGGTAGCTGGATATTTCGTTCACAGAAACATCCATATTGGGGAAAGCCACGTGGAGAAAACATGTATGTACTCAAATGCACTATCATTCAAAGGGATCAGTGGGTCATTCCATGTCAAGTCAACAAATGGCTGTGGCATAACTGTTACAGAATTTAGTGACACTTGTCAGTATTAATGTGAACTCCTTATGAAGTTTTGCACGATCAGTGTGATTCCCCGATATCACCATTTCACAGATAATTAATTATCATGAAATATACACAAAAGAACAATGTTGCATATGCTGTTTTCACAAATTTAACATGGTAATAACTCTAAAATAATAACATGGTAGTAACTGGAATTTTGATTAGATTTACATTATTTTACCCTGAATTTGTAGATCTGTAAGAAAAATTTTAGGGCATATTTAATTCATTTGTTCTTTATTTGAGCAGTGAATCAACATTTATTGTTATTGAATGTCGTATATACAGCAAAGCACGTAACACGATTATGAAGACAGTGAATCCAGAATACAAGAACGTAATATTTGAAATGAAAAATGCACAACTAAAAATTGATTACAGATATACAGTTTATGTGAAATGCAGATAAATGTGACAGTAAAGAAAAACATAAAATACCAGTAAGTTGTCACTATGATTATATAGCACAATATTGTCAAAAATCCAAAAAGAACAAATGTTTACCCTAGGTATCTTATAAGGAGGTGACTGTACTAGTAAGGATGCCAGTTAGGGTGAATGTGAAAGTTAACTTATTGTTAAGAGAGTTGAGGATGTATTTTAATTGAAACCATAAGCTAGCCAGAAAAGGATGTTTGTGGTGTTACGTATCTTAGAATTGTTAACATGTGCGAGTATGAAACTGTATATGCATTACCACCTAAAGGATGAGAGAAATATCAACACTGAAGTTTCAGCTTCAGATAATTGAGGTGAAATAAGATGCAGTTTCAGTATAATGTGAAAAATGCCCATTTGCACACCAAACCTACCCAGGTCTGATAGCTCTCACACTTGGCATTGTATTGACATATGGTAAACAGTATACTCAAAATTCAGCATTACATTCCTACTCTACTCTGAAATAACCGTCTCTAAATGTAATATGTAAGTGCATTCACCTCACATGAAGGATACGTTGGTTCTAAATATATAAAAATCATGCATACAAACAAAACTGTTTACACTTTGAAAAGGCACTTAGTGCCAAACGCGTTTCGACCTCAAGACCTCATCATCAGTGGCAAACAAATTAATTCATATTAAATCATACAATTCATAAGACCATGGTTTGTTCTGAAGCATAAAAGGTTGCACTTTATAAAACCATACTTTACGTAATACCACAGAGTTGGTGTGTTGTCTAAATTCAGTTACTTAGATTTATGTCCACTGGCCTAAGTTGAGGTTTCCGTTGTTGGTCTATGGAGAGCCGTGATTGTGTTGTCTGTGCCTGTGGACTTAAATGTTGCGTGGGTATTAATAATAGCTTTTGAAAAATGTGAAACTTTTTGGTGTTTTGGCCTGAAATACATCATTTAATTGGCACCTAAGAGGAATAAGTACTCTCACAGCTCTACAATTTTAAGGTAAGAGCATGCACACGTAACTAATGATTCAAACCTTGGGAAGAATCTCACAGAACACACTCAAAATGCCCATGCTATCTCTGAAGGGACTACACTTTTTGCATATGAAGTTGTTCAGAATTTGGTGATAATGAGAGCAAATGATTTTTCCATCACTTTTTAATTGAGGTGGAATGGCCCCAAAATGAATAGTAACATATAATTTCAGCATGTATAAATGTGGTGTTAAAACACACAAATGAAAGGTCAATAATAGATATTTGTCCATATGAGTTTTGCTGATATTAAAGTAGACCCAGACAGAAGTTTACAGTGAAGTAGCTGTTTTATTTCAAAGTGTGTATGTCCTGTATCCATTGATGCAGTAGTTATAAGTGAATGCATATCTAATTAGTTTATTTAGTCATATAATATAATTTAAAATCTTAATATGCAGATAGAAGTGTGCGTATGCACGAACATAAGTATTTATAAGAATTTAAGTAAATATAACCTCTCTCTCTGTAGATTGGATATTGGTTCACATTTCTATGATACATATGAAACCAAAGATGGTAAGTTCATGGCAGTAGGAGCTTTGGAACCACAGTTTTACTCAAAACTTCTACATGGGTTGGGTTTTTCTGATGAAGAGGTGCCACAGATGGAGAATTTTGAAGCTCATCAAGAACTGTTCACAAAAAGATTTAAAGAACACACACAGCAAGAATGGTGTGAGATATTTGATGGAACTGATGCTTGTGTAACTCCTGTGCTGTCAATGAATGATGTCTCCAGACATCCTCACAATGCCGAAAGGAATTCTTTTGTAACATACGCAGATGATGATGTCCCTGTACCCGCAGCAGCTCCTCGTCTCAGCAGAACACCACCTTCCACCAAGGCAACAGAACCTAGATCACAGCATGGCCAACACACAGTTGAAATACTCATTGATAATGACTATACTGTGCAAGAAATTCAACAATTAGAACGTGAAGGTGTCATTGCTATAAACAGATCAAAACTTTAATAAAGATGATTTAAAAATAATAGATCTACATATTTGAAAGATTTTAAATCTTGGTAATCTGCATCAATGTACCAAATATGTCACATGCAGAGTATTACGAATATCACAAATTTGATATACAATTTATAATCAAAAGGAGGGTTACCGTTCTTCTGTTCACTTTGTCTGATGTATTCCTAAAAGGATATGGATGTGGTTAAAATAAAGTGTCATTTTGAGTTACCTGGATGTTCGATACTTCATTCTTATTCACTTCATGTGGGCTGTCTGACAACCAGGTCTTTCCACATTCTTCCTTCCCACCTGCTGCATGATATCTTTTCTATCTTGTTCCCCTCGTGCATTTTCCATTTCATGTCCAAGACCTTCTTTGGAATTCTTTCTTCATTCATTCTTAAATCATGTCCTTATCGCAGCCCATGCTTGATCAGATGCATGCTCATATGTGTTATCCAAAATTTTCTTTCACATTATTTTTTACTTAATATGATATAAGAAGAGCCACAGTGGTCTAGCGGTTAGAACGCTGGCCTTGTAATCCTGGGGTCTCGGGTTCGATTCCCAGCGGTGCCCGAATTTATAACTTGTGTTGGGCAAGGCCGTGGTCCAGGCAACACGGAGTTTTCCTCCGGGGGCTTCCCCGGTTTCTCCGTGGCATCCCAACAATTACTCCATTCACACACAGAAGAAGGCAATGGCAAACCACTTCTGGATCATCTGCCAAGAACGTATATGAACAGGTCCCAATCCGTGAAAAGGATGGAAGGATCCTGTTCATAGGGACCTGTCGTCAGACAGAACACTAAAAAAAAAAAATCTCGTAGTTATTCAACAAAATTCCCGCCTGTTATGCAACTATAATATCCATTATCGTATTCACTAGTGTCACCATCGGAGCATACAATAAGCCAGTTGGACGTAGCACATAGACCTTACTGCTCGTTTGAGGTCCGTTTTAATATAATAGACTTTCATGCATTTCTGTAGAACTTAGATAACTTGTCTTCGCGTGATATAAGTAATATGTTCCAACAATGGGAGTTGTTTGATCCCATTTCCAACAAACATAAACCATCCCTGCCCACCAAGGGTACCCATACATTCATCACTCCGACCCATCAAACAAGGACCCCAAACCAAACCATCAACCCGTATGCAACTTATCCAAACCCAAAATGACCCCACCACCCCCATCCTATTTTCACCTCGCCAAACCAACCTAACCCTGCACAACCCAGCAAGACATATTGTATAAAAAATAATGGAATGGATTGGAATAGACTGGTGATGTTAATTTTTCTTTCTGATGTTGGAGTTATGATATGGAAGCAAAATTATAATGAACAAGTTATTGGAAAAGAACAAATAGTAACTTCAATTGATAACTGAAGATATAAAGAAAATTAATGTTAATACAGATTCATTCAGGATTTAAATCCTGCACATAATTAAAACAGGATGTAGAAACTGAAATGCAAATAAATATGACTCTTGAAGTAAGATCACTGAGGTCAGAGAATTTCAATATAAGATTTAAATTCACGATATTACACATTTAAATATATGAAGGAGCAAATGATCAGTTCCACTACATTTGTATTAGTGTACATTAACATCAAGACCTATAACAAAGTTTGCATTTTTAAAATGTCTGTACTCCAGTTCTGAGTCAGCTAAACATGAAGTGCAGGCTACCTTGCATCATCTTCCACCTTGGTAACCACTGCCATCTACTTTCAGGTGTGAACACCATATTTTTAGTACTTGAACGCTCTTTAATATGTTTGTTTGCATCTCTGTTTTACTGAACAAACCACTCACAATTGTTCTTAGAGCATCATTTATTGTGTGACTTGATTTTTACCATACATTAAGGTTATTTTTTATTAGCTTATTCTCATTACAGAGATGACAGAATTCACTACAGGGCACAAATGATCCTGCATCATTTGGACCTGAAGGTGAAGGAAACAATACAAATAAATGCATTTATAAGAAATAATGGTCAAATTCTTTCATTAGTTCTGGTTGGTCATCCAAGTTCTTAAAAATATTCAGATTCAAAGTGTCAGTATCTTTAAGAAAGGCGATTAAAATTTTCTTCACTTGCATTAGATCAAACAGCAAATGATTTCTTCCTAACTGCCAATTACCAAACAGAAGTAGAGGTTTATTGTCCCTCAAAGCATCTAGTCTTCTTTCACCAATAGCAGTCAAGAAAGAATAGAACTCCTCATAATTCATGCCAAACATTGCCTGTAGCATTAGTTGGCAATGCTCATTCCATCCTTCCATATCTTTACAGTCTTCCACTTCCTTTTTTACAGCCATGAGATTGCCCTTTAGAGAGGTCCACATTGTCTTAATATTACAGCCATTTATCCAGTTGTGATTTATTGATATTGTATCTTCCTAAAATACAAACAAAGAATTTAGGTAGTTTTGAGGCTTTCACGGTGGAGAGTCTGAAGGTGACCATCATCCGGGTTGTTGTGCCGTGTAGTCTGGTAGAAGTCATTGCTGCCTCCATCATTAGGGCGCCCCAATGATGGAGGCAGCAAGGACCTCTGAAATGTTGGTAAACTTCTACCAGACTACACAGCACAACAATCAAGAAGACAGCCATCTTCAAAGTATTTAGGTAATTATGAAATCATATTGAAAATACATCATTAGTTCTTCATTAGTGGATTTTAACATGCTTACCAAGTTCCACACCTGATGATGCCAACCTGATGGAATAAAAATGGCTTCACCAGGTTCTTGTATAATCTCTTCACAGTTGCAGAGTTCTTTGTATCGTGGGTATATTTTTTCATCATTTAATTCTGGGGCTGTGGCATCATATGCCAGCTTCCCAAATCTGTCCTGAAGACAGACTTCTTCCCCTGGTGGAAACAGCAGCCAACGTTTCCGTCCACAGATATTCACTGACCAGCTAAATGAAGTGAATACATCTGCATGCAAAGGTGTCCTAAAATAATGTCAAATTATTTTTTTAATGAAAGAAAATTATCTATATGTTTATTTTTTATAAAAATATTTAATGTTTTAAGATAATGTCAATTAACATTTTTTGAATAAAATTAACAAGTTTAACTTCTTACAGCATGTGGGAAGTCAAATTAGCCACATGTTGCAGTAACATGCTACTAAACCATTCAACCCCAGAGTTAAAGTCTGAGTGGTAACTTCATATTACAGGATTTTACATCCCCAATTGTCATATGATTCAGGCTGTTATGTAAATGGTTATGCCAACATTTGGAAAATAAGAAGCCAATGACACTTGTAAACCAACTTATTAGCAAAACCCAAGGAATCTGCTAAACTACAGGCTCTTTCCACTACATTTTCCACAAGTTATTACAGCTGAAATTAATTTGAGATACTGGTCAATTTTCAGTGAAACGTGCATATTCTGTCTGCCTATCTGTATTGTGTGTTTTAATTTCCACTAACTCATAAAACAGACATACTAATTATTGTCAGTGTCATTACAGAGAAACACTGATATCTAAATGAAATTCAAGAAAAGGAATACACCCCAGAACATCAACATAATTTGTAATGTCAACTAAACCTTGGTCTAATGCACGTACATATTTGTCTGGTACATTTAAAATTAAAAATACTGAAGTCTAAAACAAGGAATTTCATTTGCACTACTTCCCAATTTCACTTCAGAATATGTTATGAAAATTCTTTTTGTTTATAATATAAAACAACAGATGAAATGCACCATTTGTATCTTTATCCGAGATTTGAGGTGGTAAGCATGGTATCACAACCCAGAAGACCTCAATGCACATTTTGTCAGTGTAGCAATTTACATGAATTTTTATGGTGCTAAATTCTAGTATCTTAAATGTATGTTAGCACGAATAAGTTTTGCTGTCAGTAGATCCACTTAGACAGCGAGATGCCTCATTTTTGCTATCCGTTTTTATACATCCGCCACAAATTACTGGCACTTCACAAGCACTTTCATCCACGTGTTTTGCCCCAAGAACATACAGGTTTATATCTTGTTACTATGAAAATATTCCTTCGTATATACAAATTTTATTTCAATATAAAATGATATCATACCATGATCCTTTCGGTCCCATATACACAAATCTGTAATCATCTTTAATGCTTGTCCTTGCACTGTAATATTCATTCAACCAGTCAGAAGCAAAATAATTTGGAACTCTATATATATTCTCTTCAGGAAAATCCTGAGTGAAATGCCAGTCCTTTAAACACAAGAATATTCAATTAATGTTAAAGAATATGTAATCTAAATGAAAATGCAAACACCCCCATGCCATAATGTGTATGCATACCTTCAAATACAAACATGGTAAATCTGAGTGACATTTACTATTGTAATCTTGCCAGTACTTCAGATAGTCACATAACTGTATATCACGTATTTTCTGAACATTATAGTATTTTTCATCACAGTTTGCTACTGGAACTGTTACATTTCCTACAGGAAGGAAATCAATTAAGAATTATATAACTTGGGCTTTCATGTGTCAGTCACATCAAACAATGTTTCAGCAAACACTGCAGTTACCATCTTCAAGGTAAATTTAATATTCAACATTTTATGTGGCTCACACCTGAAAGTCAAAGTTACACGCTGAACTCCAGCCACAAAATCCTAAGGAAAGAATTAAGAAATATTAAAATCATTGATAAAACTACTTCCCTTCATCACCATTATTGTTACATACAGGTACAGTACTAGTATTTATTATACAGGATTTTATATTTTTGTGACCAAACTACGTGACATACATGTTTGCGGCTGTTCTCAATTACAAATGAGTCTGACAGATAAAACACAGGAGATTACCAAGTGCTTTATAATAGATATATACAAACTTACATATGTACAGAAAGTATATAGGAAATGTGTTAAATCGTGTGGAATAGAATTCATTTACATTCCATAGATCCTTCATCTGCCCAAGCTAAGAATGTAGAACATAACACAAATAAAATACCTGTTTCTAATACAAATATGAGTGATGTGAGTCCTCAGTAAAGTATGCTGAGCTTAGTTTAGTCACAATGTAATGAATGTGTTTTCCAATTCAAGTTTGTCAATTTGTAGGACAAGAAATTTATTTATTTCTGCCACAATTATTTATCCTCATACTTTATATCAAGATTAACACAATTTTTGTTGGTAATATAAAATTCTATGAAATTTGTTTTGTCAAAATTTAATGTGAGTTTATTGTCTTTAATCCATTTGTTCAAGCTAGCAATGACATCCTCTGACATGCACATACAATTTGAAATAAGATACAAACAATTTTCTATCACCAAAATCTATTGCTATCCAGGGTAAATTTGATATACCATTCAAAAAAATGCATAAAAATCATGTAGTAATTAGTGTGTAACAAAGTAAGGTTAAGGTAGGTTCTTAGTGACTGAAAGGCAAATGCAAACCCATACCAAACTTTCGACAGATATATGCAAAGTTTGGTTTATTATCAGCAACCCATTCGTTTGCACTCTTCCAACTTTCAGTTACTGGCCCACGCACAACACAAGGCCTATTTTCATATAAGTATCGCCTAAAAAAGTCCTTGTACTGCATATCGGTATTTGCAAAAGATACTTCATACATATGTGAACATTTTGAATATGAATCAGATTCACAAATAATATCTAGTTCGAGTATATTAGTCATTCCCACTTTCGACATTTAAATAACCAACTCGTCAAAATTAACCTTGAACAAATTAGCGAGCACAGACAGCATGAACCAATTGATTTATCACGGATTATATACAGTACGTATACAGCGAAAGGTACAGGTTCTGGGTCATGACTTGCGAAAGAAAATAGACATGAGATTTGGCACATGGAAAGCAAGGAGTCTGTATAGGGCAGGTTCATTAGAAACAAGGTATAAGTTAGATTTAGTTGGGAGCAGAGGTCAGATGGGACAGGGGTGGCACTGAACGAGACATCTTCAGATTTTAAAATTAATTGCTCCTACGGTAATCAAGGGGGGGTGGGATGACAGTTAACGTTGTTACCGATTGGCCACCAGATCATTGTTACAGTAGTTTTACTACAGGTGCAGATAGATTGGAGGACATGTAGTTACGTCATAACCATTAATTGTTGCCAACTTTCAACAATGAGTTACTGATGTGTATGTTGGTATTTTCTGTTATATAATCTTTGATAGATATTTTGTTTGCGTTTTTGAAAGTATAAATTTATGTTAACGCAGTAGCGCTTTGTTTGTTTTCTGGGAAAACTGTATTCAGTTTAGAAGTAATGTTATAATCCCATATTCTGTAAAATGTTTTTCTCAGTACTGTTATATTTTGTTTTGGAAGGTGTGCCCTTAAGCTATAGTAAAGGTTCAGTTGTTGACCCCGCGGAGTGTCAAATATGGGGACCCGGATTATTTCCAGACCGAATTGTGATGCCAGCTCGATATTTTTACATCCAAGCAGTGGATGAGCATAGACAAATGTAAGATATGCTATGTGTTTGTATTGGAAAGTAATTTCCTTTGAAAATATTTACAGTCAACAATTTCTTTAACATCGTGTGTATGAATGATTATGAACTATCGGAGATGTAGAAAGTATTCTTCCATTAAAAAGATTTGAATTCATTTCTGAAGGTGAGGTGTAAATAGTAATGTTTCCATCATCGGCATGTTTCATTAAGCATATTGTTTTAACGGTAGTAATGTTATCTCTGAAACACCTGTGATATAGCAAAATAAAATGGGGTAAAATGTGTACAGAATAAATATTTATTTATTCAAGGCCTATGGATGGAATCCCGATTAAGGTTTCCTGTGGTCTTGCTCAGGTCCAACAAGCAATACCAGGATGTAAGACTTGAGGTTCCCACAGCGGTGAGCAGGATATTCACTTGCAGTAGTCCAGGACTATTGTCGTTCTCCTGTGTGATTTAGACGTTGAAAGCTGTTTAACACCAATGCAATCCAACAAACTGCAAGACTTGCTTAAATTAAGTGGTTGTTTTCATAGTGGTGTAATTATGTTTGAGTATCTGTATTATACTTTCTTTTAAGGAACCAGTTATTGAAGTCAAAGGCCTCTTCAGTTTTCAAGTAATTTTAATATAATTAAAATCCTTTGACAGGCTAAAGAAATCCCCTGGAGATGTGTTTGAAGTGAATATAACAGGAGATTCTTCATATAAAAATTGCAGAATCTGGATAAACACCTTGGACAGAAAAGATGGAAGTTTCATAGTAAGATACAAAACCTATTATACATGTCACAATTTCAAGATACGTATCATGTATAAAGGTGTAGATGTTGGAGCTTCACCATACATAATTGAAGGTAAACTAATGTTATTTAGAAGGATTTGATTTTCTCATTGTGGTAGGTATGAATTTAGCTGTGTTCTCGTTTGTGTGGTATAGTCTGGCAGAAGTTTACTGATGATTCAGATATCCTTGCTGCCTTCATTATTAGGGTGATGAGTAAGCTGAGTGCGGATAATCGAATTGAGGTATAGGAACCAGTCAGTCAAGTCACAGCCGTTGCTGGACCAGAAGGGAATAAGGTGAGCTTCAGGCCAGGGCAAGGGAGCCAAGGGGCCATAAGGCTTATTGCAAACCTGTGCACACTAACCTCTACTTCAATTCCAACTTTCGCCATCACCTTTCCAATGTCGTGGATTTATGGCATGCAAAAGAACCTTATGAGCATGAATAAAATGTTTTGTAATCAAAATTCAGTGGCAATTTCTTACCCATGTATCACCTGATTCACTACTAGATGGCTCTAGCAGACAAAAATCAGGATTGAATAGAAATTGTGCAGAGGCAGTGGGCTGGTCACTCACTACTCACAAATGCACACTTCAAAGATTAAGAAACCTCTGAAAGGAGGTGGTGAAGACCCACAACTGGGTTGTAGAGCCAAGGAAGTAAGTAAGAAACTAATGTAGCTTATTTATTTCTTCAGTTGGAATAATTTCATTCAGTGTGTGCCTTTGAGTTTCCTCTCATTCCATCCATCCAATCATTCTTAACAGTTCAGATTTTTACCTGTGTTGAGATGACGTGTTTCACTTCAAATAAGCCAATGATCATGCACTTAGAATTTGATAGACATGTTGTGGGACACCATGTATGTAAGATTAACTGATGTTTGACATATAGAAGACCTTTGGAACTTTTATGTACTCGGAAGAGTACGTCTTACCAGTCTTGTTTGTATGATTTTTTTAAAGTCGGAAAGACATTAATGTGGGATAGCTTTAGGTTTTGTAAAATAGTGTTAAAATGGGCCACAATGTAACATAAATAAATTCCTCTAATAGCTTCTTAGTATAATTCTCCCAAAAGTTAACTTAACTTGTGTCTTATGAGCAATTATGAAGGTGAAACATGTGGATTGATGAATATTGTATATTCATTTTACGCACTTATGTTATTGCATTCATATGCTTGGTTTGTATTTACATGGTTTTAATGTCTTATTTATTTATTACATATGCAGGTCCTGTTTATGCTGATAGATGTTACTGCCCAGTAAAGTCAGTTTCTGATTGGTTGAAATCATTTGGTTGCAAAAGTTCCTATGATCAAATCATCTCAGATTTGAGGCCATTTCCAAATGTAAATTTCACCGAGCTTCGAGGGGCTGCACTCCAGAAATTTAATCATCCAGGCAGTATGAGTATCTGCAATTATGTCATAAAACAGAACCAGGTAATGTTGAAGTATTGGTTGTTTGGTTATTGTATGAGTTACAAACTCTGCCATTCTTTAAGATACACTCCCTTGAATGATTTTTTTTTCTTTCCATTTTTGTGGAGCCCAAAGCCTACAGTCTCCTGACCTAACACATTCACTTATCTTGGAGCTGTGTACTACCTCCCACACACTCTCTAAACAGAATTTTAAAATAACACTAGTATGGGTACTAGGATGAACTTAAAACTCTGTACTCCTCCCCCAATATTGTCAGGGTGATTAAGACGAGAAGAATGAGATGGGCAGGGCATGCAGAGCGCATGGATGGGACAAGAGGTGTGCACCGGGTATTGGCTGGGAAGCGTGAGGGGAAGAGACCGCTGGGGAGACCTAGACGTAGATGGGAGGATAATGTCAGGCAGTATCATTGGGAGATAGGAGTTGAAGGAGGCTGGATTTTGTTGGCCCAGGACAGGGTCCGGTGGAGGGCTTTGGTTAATTAGGTGATGAACCTTCGGGTTCAGTAAGCCATCTAGTTAGTTAGTTACTTAGTTATGGGTACTAGGCCATGTAGTTATCAACGCTAATGAGGCGGTGGATGCTGCTGCCAGAGACACCACGGCTCAAGATTCCATAGTGCCTGGTGTCCCCAGCTTTGACTTTAACATTACACTCCATCGATGCATTCTAGCAAAATGGCAGCAAGACTGGGACCACATAAGGGAACAAATTACAAGAAGTTAAACCAGTGACACTCCTTTGTAGGTTTTCTCGTTGCCTCATCTGCCTGGATGAGATTGTGGTGACTCACCTGACGATTGGCCACACCCACCTCACACACAGCCTCCTATGTGGCAATCCACCTTCATGTGTGCCCCTTGTAATGCAGAACTTAGCTTTAGAAACATCCTCGTAGACTGCCCGAGGTACACTGTCAAATGTCAGAGGTTTTCACCTGCTAAGCACCGTCAAAGATATGCTGGGCAACGATACTGAAATTTTAACATGTGTATGAAATATTAATATTTATCGAGTGTTACGACCTACTTGTAAATAATGCGCCAAACTAGTAGAAATGCACAAATAGCCAGGGTAGCTGATGCACCTAAATGTCCACTACTACTACTGCTGCTTCTATGACTACAGATGAAATCCTCTGCCAAGACTGATATATAGGCTTGATTACTCCATCAGGCGCAACCCACGTATTCCTGAGGTTTTTAGACGTAAATTGCTGTTTGTTATAGTGGGTAACATTTATTTTGGGGGTTGAGACATGTGTACTGGTACTTCTAGCCAACCTGTGCTGATGTGCATGGTGATGGTATTTATGGAAGAAAGGTCACAATATTGGGCGTTTTTCATATAAATATTTTGTAAAGGTTTGTAACATCAGTTGACGCATTATACTGCACTTATGTTGTCCGTAGTAAATACTGTTTTAGGAGTTTTAGGAGTTGGCCTACATTCCGCCTTAAGGTGACTCGTTACCACTGACAGACACCTCTGAATACTAATTTTGTAACTACCAGACTGGAATAGTGAGCATGTAAAATAAAAATTTGTCAGTATAATGAAACCATCATCTGTAGATGAGACTAGAACAAACTTAAAAAATGTCAAAAATTGTAGCAGTGTAGCATCGAATGGAAGTGATGCTAGATGTTGCCGAACGTGCATGGCTTGATTAATTGACCACAACTTAAACATTTACAGTAAACCTTTTTGACCAAAGAAGTCAGTTTGTTGATTGACATGTTTAGAAATGTAATTTTACCACACCTTTTAAAGTTTTTGTCTCATGGTAATGATATTGTAATTTTAATTCTCTTATTTTTATTTTGTTCTATTGCTAGGTGTATAGGAAGTGTTATGGTCAATATGTTGGATTTAAAATGTTTTTGGATGCCATCCTTTTGTCGCTGGCTCGGAAGGTTTATCTTCCGGATATGGAAATGCTCTTCAACTTAGGTGACTGGCCGCTTGCAAGTGTAACACAGAAACCACGCATTCCATTGTTCTCTTGGTGTGGGTCAAATGATACCCTTGACATTGTCATGCCAACTTATGACATTACAGAAGCCACCTTAGAATGCATGGGAAGGTAAAATATTCATATTCTTCTTACAGTATAATTTTTATTAATATAATGCAGTCAACCAAGAATTAATTTAACTGTGTATCTAAAAACATTAAGTATTTTGTGTGTTATCTGGTCTTATGATGGTATTGGAACTAATTTGTTTGCACATTATCTTTGGTAAAGTTAATATAACTTGATGTTGCTGTTGTGTACTTTCCATTTGTAACTTCAGTAATTATTTATTTCAGTCTTTTGCAGGGAAAATCAGGTTTCATTGTATATTTATTAAGAAGTTGTGTTACTGGTACATAAGAAAAGGAGTGGGAAGGAGGAAAGATGGATGGCAAAGAAAGATGAATGTGTTTTCTTTAATTCTTACACGTCCTAAGTCCAATATCCCCCAGACATTGCTGTTGGTCTTCACTCTTCCTTTTAATTACTTACAAAATTTGAATAAATTAATAAATTTGCAAAAATAGCTCCTGTAAATGTCGGTAGGCCATGCTGTGATTTGGGGGATGGGGGGGCAAAGGGGGTTCTCAAGTTTCTTTTGTATTGCCATCACTTTTTCTACTTTCACATGTAATTTATGCCATTACTGTGATCATCATTTTTCATCTTCTCAGCTGTGAAACTCATGCCTCACCAGCAGGGGACATTATTTTATTATCTACTTCAGCATTTGGATGACTATACTGAGAAAAACTATAAAGATGGCACTCAGCAGAGCCTTATCTTCAACTTTTGATGTTCATTACCTGTAGATGAAAATTATTAATTACTTTTATAAGAAAACATGCAGTAATTCTTTTTGATTTGCATTGATAAGAGTGTAAATTGTGTGGATAATATTCCTCGCACTTCTTAAATAATGACTAATTAAACTTCAGAAAAATCATTCATAAACCTCCATAATGTAGATAAATATGCTGAATATTGTAATTATATGTCACTTTGCAGCTGTTGTCAGATTGCAGTTGGTTATAAAAGTTCATTGCAAATTTATTTTATTCTGGGAATCTTACATTTGTGTTAAAATAGATCATATGTCTAAAGAAATCTGGAGATTGTTTTTAGTGGTAGGCATCGTCATAATGTACATTTCTTATGGAATAAAAAATGTGGACACTTTTCTATTTTTAGAATATTTGCAGGTGTTTTATTTTCAGGAATGCATGACTCAAGTATGAGACAACTCCGAGCATCTTGTTCCAGTAGTTGTATTACTAACCATTTTGTGAATAAAATTAATTGTTTCCTTTCCATTTTCTGTTTTATCCTAGAGTAATGCTTGACATGCTGTCAGTCCAGGGAAACATAGACAAGAAATGGGATGAAAAAACTGAGAAAGCATTTTGGAGGGGCAGAGACTCTCGTAGAGAGAGACTACAACTGATTGACATAGCACGTGAACATCCAGATCTCTTCAATGCATCCCTTACAAACTTTTTTTTCTTCAGAGATCAAGAGAAGTACTATGGGCCTAAGGAAAAGCACGTATCTTTTTTTAAATTCTTTGATGTGAGTACTTGCAAGTTATGCTATTTCTTGTCAATGCATAGAGAAACTTAGATTATTATTAGTTCTTAATTTCAGGACAAATTTTTTCTGTTCAGACAAATTATCTTCTGCATATATCCTCAACAGAAAGATCAGATTATAACTCCGTGGCTGTCTTCAAAAATTATTATTGACCATCTTTACACAACAAAACTATCTATTACTGTCTTAGTATTTGGTTTAATATGACATTTTTGGGCCCACAGGTCCATCTTCAGGTCTTCAATTACCTTCATCTAACGCTACACTGCTGGTGATCACTGGACAGTGTGTATATATGTTAACAGTCTCTTATTCTTTTAATTAAATGTTAAAGCAATGTTTGTTTCTATGTTAAAACTTCTTATTCGCATTTATAATTATTAATAAAGTAACGTTAGCTCTTCTGAGGTAATCACAGTTGTATGTGGCCACACGGTCTGAGGCGTGGACCTGACGCGCCTGGCCGCTGGGACCGTGGGTTCGAGTCCCACTCAAGGCATGGATGTTTGTCCGCGTCTTTCAGTGTTTGTACAGGTAGAGGCCTTGCGACGGGCCGATCCCTCGTCCAAGGAGTCCTACTAAATGTCCAGCAGATTTAGTGAATGAATAAAATATACCTTGACGTCTGCGGGGAAAAAGAGGATTGAGAAAAAAAAGGGACCAGAGCAAAAGTTTGCAGTAATTACTTACTAATTAAAATCCATAAGACTTCCAGTGAATACTTGTTTTTGTCATTAAAAAGTTGCATTTAAAATGCATTAGAACCTCGGTAGTATAAAACCAGAGTTTTACGTAATGTAAATTATCACTATGGTTCTAGTATTGGACCTGTTTGGTTGATGTTCATCTGTTGGTTGAAGCAGTGGTGACGTGCATGTGGCTTGAATATTCTTTAGTTTCCAGGCTGTTGTAGATATTGGAAAGGCGCTCTTTCCCGGATATTAATTTAATTAAGTTGCCTGTAATAATACATACTCTTTTGTGTATTACTTTTTATATGCCTGTGGTATCTCATATATAGGTGTAGTTATTCTCACGCTTGTTGTTGTTGTCGTCATTTACCTGTGCGACACTGTGCTGTGGAAAACTGATGTGGTTTGTATAGCTAGGGCAGTTGTTGATGTTGGTAATACTGGTACAGGATGCTGAAGATAGGATTGTGGTTATATGTTGAGCATCATTTAGATGTTTCAGTGTGCAGCGTATATAATATTTCTTGATATATATTTGGGGTGTCTAGGTATTTACTTTTTTCTGTCTTTATAATTTCCATGGTATTGTCTGTTGTTTCAAAAAATGGATGGATCTGTAAGTGTTCTATTATAAATCTTGGATTTTTACTCATTTACTACACACAGATTATTCTCGGTAATGTTTCCATTTTTAAACCAACGCCCTTCCCAATGGTAGATTTATTTATTGTAATGTCTTTTATTTGGAATGTCAGTATTTACACTGCTTATGCAGAGTGACATCCTAATTCCCTCCCCAGTGCACTTTGTTCTTTCTTATCTCAGTAGGTTTTATTTGTTAGCACAGAAGTTGAAGATGGCTGTCTTCTGGGTTGTTGCACCGTGTAGTCTGGTAGAAGTTTACCGACGTTTCAGATGTCCTTGCTGTCTCCATCATTAGTGTTATGAGTAAGCCACGTGTGTGGAAACGGTTAGAGATATAGGAAACTGACAGTCAAGGAAGACCCTTGGCCGAACCAGTGGGAACTGGTGTCGCAATTAGGTGAGGGCATGGGAACCGATACGAACAAGGGGGCGTGCCTCTACGTCAGAGAGAGGTCACTTCTACCATATTACAGGGCACAACCACCCAGAAAATAGCCATCTTCAAATTCACCGTTATGGAAACCTTAAATCCTACAACATAGAAGTTGTTTTACAACTGAATATTTGAGGGACTTTACTCCATGGCAGGTCAAAACAAAATGGTATGGTGCTATAGAATGGCACGTTTGTTGTGCTACAGATAATGGTGTCTAGCAGGGGGATTCCATTTGAAATTACATAGAAAATTTCTTTTCCAAAGCTTTCATTTGTGCAATGTGAGGGTGGTGGTATAAGAGGAGTGATATACTGGAGGATGACTCTCTGTTGTTCCTATTCACAGTTACTACATTTTACACATAACTTCTCTCATTTAGTTTTAAAACATCGAAAATAGTCCATGTTTAGTGCCACAGAGCTTTTCATAAAGAAATACAGGTTGGGCGTAATTTCCGACTTTTAGACTTAAGTTTCTTACATGCTTTGTTTTTTGTTTATTTTTCAGTACAAATACCAGATAAATGTAGATGGTACAGTGTCAGCGTACAGGTTTCCTTACCTGTTGGCAGGTGATTCTTTAGTTTTCAAACAAGATTCCAAGTATTATGAGTATTTTTATAATGAACTTCAACCATGGAAACATTACATTCCCTTCAAAAGTGATTTAAGTGATTTGGTCGAAAGAATTCGGTGGGCAAAGGACAATGATGCTGAAGCTCAAGAAATAGCAAGGACTGGACAAAAATTTGCCAAGGAAAATTTAATGCCTCAAGATGTGTTTTGCTACCATGCAGTACTGTTGAAAGTAAGTATAAAATACATTTAAAAGTGGATATTTATGTAAAAGTACATACAATTAGAATTACTTACTTTGACGATCCATTCTTCAAGTGCCTGAGCACTGCGGGTCCCAACTTTTCGTTGGCTCGATCTATAGACATTCGGTAGGACTCCTTGGACGAGGGATCGGCCCGTCGCAAGGCCTCTACCTGCACGCAGGACAGCACAACACAGAAAGACGCGGACAAACATCTATGGCTTGAGTGGGATTCGAACCCACGGTCCCAAAGACCAAGCGGCACAAGGCCCACCCCTCAGACCGTGCGGCCGCTGAGACGGCACAATTAGAATTAACCCTTTTAAGACTAAGATCATCTAAGTAACGTTTAAGAGTTCAGTCTGTATGCAAGAGAAAAAAATGTGTCTCCATAATGAGCCGGGGTAGCTCAGTCAGTATAGTGACTTGATATGGACTGGATGACTGGGGTTCAATCCCTGACGGGGGCAGAGGATTTTTCCTCTGGCCTCTGCAGTCAGGACTGGTTCTGGGGCCCACCCAGCCTCCTATCCAATGGGTACCATATACTTTCCCAGGGGTAAAGTATGGCCAGGGCGTGATGCTGACCACTCACCCAGAAAGCCAGCGTTGACATCTTCACTGTAAGAATATAAAATCTTACAATAACTTACACTGTCATGTAAATTATTTGTATTAAACTTCAGTCGAAGTCTAATAAGAAATTGTGAGAAGAATTCGTGTCGACAGATCCACGTACAGTCAACATGGCGTTGCAAACCAGAAAGTGTTACTTGTTTTATGTGTGCGTGCGTAGACTGTCAAAACATTTGCTGCTGAATTAGGAGGAATTTGAATTATTTTCTTCAGGTGAAGTTCCCGAGGAGGTAACACGTGAGGGTTCTGAATATTGAAATGTAAGGCTTGAAATAATTGAAAAATTCAGTGTTTTTTTCATTTTCCATCACCGGTGAAATCCGATCTAAATACTCTAACTCCTTGCATTCCAGTTTTGAAATGAAACCAACGTGGGAACTAATATCGGCATGATTCCTCTGGACCACAGATGACTAAAATTAGTTCAGATTAATTGATTAGAATTGCAAACTGTATTTTCCTTTCCGACTCCGTGAAATATGAAAACTGTTTCATATCATTGCGTTATTTGTGTTTTATCTTACTGGCTAATTTGTTTTAAGGAATGGAGTGATCGACTGGTAGAAAAAGTGGAGGTGCAGGACGGCATGGATCACGTTGCACAACCTGAACCAGAGAAGCCATACGCGGATTGCAATTGTCATAGATCTGATAAAGCCGGGAAGGCAAACAGTTTAGACACAAGCAAAGATGATACGAATCCTAGAGATGAACTTTAAAAATCATCGTGTTGCAGGATGTTACCGCCCTCGTGATGTAACACTTCAACTTTTTGCTTTCAGTATACAAATATTTTTAATGTACGTACAGTGTTCATTATGGAAAATACGTGTTGCATGTACACTCGTATATTTTGTTCCATTAACTGCTAAGCAAATACTATTTTCTACTAGAATATTATTAGAATGTATATTTTTGTATTTTAAAAATTATATGTTTAAGAAATTAAAAATGGTGTGAACTTGGTCCTGTCCTGAATGAAGTGTAAATCAAAGCAATAATAAGAAACCATTATTATTGTTGATACACCAAAATGTGACTTTGTACCGGCGTCAGCATCGTGCCCTTTTGGAATGACGTACTTCCCATAGTTTTATGTTGTTAGACCAAATACAGGTAGCCCTCGATTTGCGCCGGTTCAGAATAACGCCGATTTTGAAACCAGGAAGTCAAAAAGTGAAAACAAAAATTTTACTATTATTTATAACGTTTTACAATGTAACTCATACTGATTCATATAATAAATCGTAATTCTTACAACGTTGATTTTGAATAAAAATTATAAATAGTCATCTCTGCAATTACGTGTGTTTCGTTAACGCGAATTTGCTCCAATGAGATCGATGAATCGGTAAAATCTGTTTGTGAAATGCAAACTTTTGCATATGTGAGTTTGCTCTTATGCAATTTTATTCCTGGCGCTTTAAAATTTCAAAGGACTAATTTAATCTCTGCGGAGTTACCGGGGTTATTTTTACTACGCGATTTTCAATAGGTCGGCGTCTTACATGAATGCAACTATCGCATAACAGCAGAGATGACTGTACACATCAATCGCGGGGACCAACGAATTGCCGATTGTAAGTGTATAAAATATATTTTTTAAATTCTCTTTATTTTATTTACCTAACAATAGTCTGTAGAGCATCACATTTTCTTGTGTATTGTCAGAATGTGTATTACGCAATTCTTGACTCCTGTGACAATGTCCATCCAGGGAAATTCTATAGCCTGGATTGGAGAGAGAGGACATTTAAAGGTGTGGTGACGTCACTCATCTTCTTGTGTCCTGGTGCGCTGTGGAGTAAATGCCTTTCTACGCCCTCTGTTTGAAAAATTGCAAAAACCTCATTTTTCCTGCGAGTATGCATCTGGCTTTCGAAAATGGGTGTCTGCAGGTCAGAAGTTTTTGTCCACAGATGGAAAACGAGGCAGTCGGTGGTGGTAACGTGTTTCTGATGCGTACTAGACACTCCAGATATTTCAAGCAGGGATCCATTACTACATTTCGGACCTTGAAGAAAGAATAAAAGTCATGGTAGATGCTTGCAACACAGCAGTAGAGGAAATGAACCAATTTCGAAAAGATGTGACTGAGGAAAATAATATATTGAAGGAAAGAACAGATTTGCAGTGTCAACAGTAAGTCAGACTGGTTCGTAAAGCGAAATGTAAGCAGAATGAACTTCGAACGCAGCTGTCGCAAGTTAGAGAGGGGAGGGGCATATCAGCTGATCAGAGCATGGGTTTAGTCGGTAGCAACAGTTCACACAAGTGACGTCATGCCAGCCCCGATGAAGCCGTAGGAATGCGTGAAGGAATTGCTCGTTAAATGTGAAGCCAGTGTTCTTCAATTTTGGAATGAAGACCGTCATTCCCGACCATTGTTTAATTTATGAGTCAAAATACCACTCAGATGGTAAAGAATCGATGTCGGATCACTTTCTCATGTTCGCGGCATTGCCAAATTTCCTGCAGTTGAAGACGACAGATTCGAAACTGATCTCAGCAATGCTAAATAATTATTCGGTTGTTGTTTCAATGTTGTCGGCGACATTTTGTATCCAGACATTTCGGAGACATTCAAGGGGCAGTAATTCTTCTAAAACAAAAGGAGTCGATCAAACTCGTACTTCTCGTAATTGCCTCAAGCCGACAATCCGTGTTCATTTACGCATCTTGAGTGCGGGCTTCAACTGCATAAGATGAAGGGCGTTGTATCGTCGCCAGTTTCTGCGAATTTTACTTCATTATGATTATGCACAGATCTTCTCAGCTGTTTTCAGTATCGAACTTCAAAATGTGCTAGAGAATTTTCAAGCGGAGCTTCTGAAGTTGCAATGGATATACGAATCTTTACTATAAAAAGGTAAAGATGTCTCGCTACACGCCATGTAGGCGCTTGGGGGAGAGGTCGTAAAGCTCCTACTCATTCTTAACCTCGACACTAGATGCTTTACCTCCGGTACCCATCGGACAGGAGGCTGGGTGGGCCCTGGACGCAGAGGCTAGAGAAAAATGCTCTGCCCCCGTCGGGAATTGAACCCCGGGCATCCAGTCCATAGTCTGACACAGTACTGACTGATTCCATCTTCTTGGTAAATTTTTACAAATCGCTTCCCAAATATTTCCCTCAGTTGAAGAAGTTTGGTAAGAAGAAAGTTTCTTTATTTGGTCGCACGCACAATTGTGAAAAAATATTTCCTGGAATGAGGTTTATAAAAAGTCCAAAACACGATTTAGATCGAAAGGTTTGCATCTGCAAAATAATTAACGCGTACAAGCGTCTAGCACTGCACCCAGCCATAAGTCCAAGGGTTATCTTAGTTACAGCACTTTCGATCTGAACTTATGATCCCATGTCTGTATTCTCTTAACGATGTTAAAATGTTTTAATAATGCTGTCGTGAAGTTGCCAGCCTGTAACATTAGAAATTATCATTTGTTTTGTGGCATCCAAATCTTAACTTGGTTAACAGAGGGCCGTACCTTTGAACAAACATGGCTGCGCTCGTTTCGAATATGATTTTCTTCAATTGCTGGTAATAATTTACTTGATCATAATATCATGACCAGCAGCCATGATGAGGAAACCGGTTCCGTGATTTCCAAGAGGTCTGTACTCGCGTCGTCTTTTCGGGTTCAGCCTCTGGCGCGAGTAGATAGTGTTAACATCTGCATCGTGGGTAGGGTGAGTTTTTCTTCCTCAATGTGGCAACATCGCAATGTAAGCTACCAATCACAACTCGCTGTTGTCAGTTCGCTATTCAGACATCAGCAGAAGCCATTGAAATATCTCTGTTGTTATTTTGTACATTTTTTTGTAGCCAATTATTATACACGTGTCGCGTCTGTAAACCCTGTCAGCAGTTTCTTGTTCCTATGTCCGGTCTGTCACTGAATGAATTTAAAAGGGACTATCAACTCGATGGACCTAATCAGTCTGCACGAGGTTTCTTTGAATCTCAGGGATACTCCTGTGATATTTTTCAGGTGGCAGAAGTCAATGGATAATTCGTTCGAGTGTTGTGGACTGGTGGAAATCGGGTTCAACAATGTCACTTCAGTGCTTGCCAATCAAAATCGAATGATTTAATAACGCGGATCGTGTAGATTATCAGGGATGAACCACTTGAAACTTGATGCTTATATTTATCCCTATTTTTAGTACCACGTGAATAAAGATAGATACAGAAACTCACATCAACAATTATTTAAATCTACCATTACGTATCTTCAGTAGTCAGAGCCATGCGATTACAAAAAGGTCCACAACTTAACGCAAGGAACAATTTATTTTTGTTTTAATCTAAAATAGACACAGCGATAAGAAGCCACATGCTTCTCCAGACGCAGTGGTATGCTCCTGGATCCGAGCTTCATGAGAATTCTTCTGTTTAACCTGAAATTCGGAATATTTAAACCTACTTGTTTCAATGACCCGAGCTTTCATATCATCACCAATGATTTGGTAGTGACCTTGTTAGTTCAGATTTGGTTGGTGGCCGGTCAAAGTAGAAATGCGATTAACAACAGCAGCAGCCATGCTCCCATGACATCGCTGTAACCGCGGATTAACTCTGACTCCTTCCACTGAACGCTATTGTTAATGGCAGATTTTGTTCTGTTTGGCCACATTATCACTCCTTTAAATGTTCATGGGTAATTAATTGTCAGTTGTTGGCAGCTTCATCAACAATGGTGTTATTTGGGTTCGTATGTTTATATTATGCGCATTAGACACGAGAAGATTGGTGCTTTTAGGTTAATTAACTTGTAATTGTTGTGGGGCCAAGAAACTGGCGGGGAAGATAAGCCAGTCGCTTTTCAGAAACAATTTTGTTTAGTGGGCCAAGGCTGTGTAGTGCCATGTGGGGTGTTGAAAGTGCAACGAACCTAAATTTAATATTTCACTGTCCATGTCCACCAGCATTGTCCGCTACGGCGAGAGGCACACTTAACGTGGACGAAGTATACAGACATGGTACGATGACGTAACTTCCTTTCTTGAACCCAGCCTTCGCTGATCTGTAACAGTGGTAGAAGCGAGGACGGTCGTTCGTTCACTGCAGTTACAGCTTTGGTGGTAAGCGAGTTGTGTAGGCGTTGTGGTAGCGGACAGTAAGACGAGTAACTTTCACACAATGGCAGGAAGAGCAGTGCATAGACAAACTTGTGCCATGTTATTAATGTGCCTCGCTTTTTCCACAATTGAGGTAAGTGATAAGTGCATTTGGATGGACAATGGAATGATTCTTTTCAAAGTAAGCTATTGATTTAACACGGCGTGTTTCGTTCATGCCTTTATACAATTCTATTCAATCCTGGATACTTGGAGTAACTGTATGTGAGTATTTCGTATAAATAAATATTACAGATATTCAGAAATTTATTGAGGACGTCCGTTTCTGATCTTTGCCGACAATCTTCATATATTAGACGAAAATATAATTATAATATGAAGCTGTGTAACGTTGTCAGGGAGGTTGATCCAGAAGTAAACTAAGCATGTGTTCGTGTGTCGTCACAAGAACGCAGGACAAAATCATAATATAAATGTGGCTAATAAATTATTCGGAAATGTGACAAAGTTCACATATTTGGGAATTACAGTAATAAATCACAATTAAATTTACAAAGTCAGCAAAAAACAGATTGCATTCCGGTAATTCTTTCTACGTGGGATTTGAAGTTTTCACAGCGGTGAGTCTGAAGATGGCTGTCTTCTGAGCTGTTGCGCCGTGTAGTCTGGTAGAAGTTTAGCGACGTTTCAGAGGTCCTTGCTGCCTCCATCATCAGGGAGATAAATTAGAGTAATTCATCGCCTTGATGATGCCATACACGTTGTGATCGAGGCCAGATCAGTGAAGCTCATGGCGACCTATCTTTCGCCCACACGTCCCGTGGTTTAGTCGGACCTGACCGAGTGGCTGAGCCGGGGATACCCGACGTAATGGCGGTTGACCTCAACGTGAAGGTCACGGACTAGAATTCTAAGCTGGTCACAACTTGGGATGACGATAACAGAATCTCATATTTAATGTGTGGGCCGGACTTCCCAATCACAGCCCGTTCCTTGCACAAGGCTGTTACTGCTGGAATTTTGCTAATACTTTTTATAATTAACATGATTTTGATTCACATTTTTACTGAAAATCAGACTCCCCAGAATCAAGCCCAACACAAGCAGTGAGACATATAACCTTTCATGTCCACACTGCACGTATCTAATATAAATGAAGTTACCCGGTAAATTGTCTTCGCGTATATGCCAAAGGTTCTGAGGTGTAGGTATTTTTTTTTGTCCCAGAAACATTCGCAGGCCGGATTAGACGCCGCGGGCCTCAGTTGATCCACGGACAGCTTTTAAACGCTTTTATTTTCCTACCTTTATTTTGCGTACTCTGTGTCATTGAATGTTGGAACGTATGGAAACGCATGTCAGTGTGGCAGTAAAGAGTTTGCAACTTCAACAAGTTGCCCCCATCTGGAAACGAGAACATCATTATCGTAAATGACAAAAATATGATTGAAGTTGAAGGGTCGGTTTAATTTCCTTCTTACTACCTACCTTAATTAACCAATCTAGCTAATATTATTATTAAGCAACCATCTTTACATAACAATATTTGTAAATTTATTCGATATGCACTCACTTACCTGGCTTGCTGACATGTTTTGGACATATTAGCTCAAATTCAGGCCACTGTCTATGCAGGCTGTTCTACTATGACAGGTATCAAGAGTAATACTGAATTTAGCCAAGAAATATAAAACATGTCAAACATTTAAAAAGTGATAGTGGAACCACGGTTCCGGAGAATTTGACGTAAATACGTCTATACGGAAAGGAAGTTTATATATTGGCTTTATTCTAAATATTTCCTTTATACATGCTTAAAGTAATGTAATGTAAGGTAAGGTAATGTAATGTAATGTTTTATAGGCAACAACAATGCTGAGTAAACAGATGACGTTTCCTAGGTAACATAACAAAGAAGTTACACTTTTTCGTTTCCCTTTTTTGTAACACTTTTTTGCCGAATGACCCTTCCTCCTAGACGTATTTACGTCAAAAATGCGAAAACTATTAAAATACACTCGTTAACTCATTAATGACCGATTTTATTAAATGAAATCATTGAGTTACATGTGTACCTATTTGTGGAAGAAGTTAGTAGTATTTTTAATAAATTGCCATGAAGCTTCATTCTCTTTCCCCATTTACAATTTTGTGGCCCATGAGTTGATAAACAAGGGTCAATGTGGCCATAGGCCTTGTATAGGTTTTTCACCCTTGATGTAAGGGGCTCACAGACATTGGGATCATCTGAGGATCATCTCCCTTGCTTTTTCTGTCCGTTTCGTTATTTTTAAAAACTTATTATTACCAGTAACAATCTAAATGAATAATATTACTGAAGTGTTTCTAAATAACCTAAAAATATCTAACCTCTCAGACTCAAATTTGATTCTCGCTTAATGTGACTGGGAAATACAGTGATTACTATGTTCCTGGTTGGTTTATGAGTGTTATTTAATATTAAGTGAAATGTGAAAAATTGTTAGGTAATAAGCATGTTTTATGTAATGTAGATTACAGTTGAATTATATTAAATTTAATTGTAAATAAAAACAGAAGATCAGATGTTAGAAGTGAATAAATTTAATGTTAAGGAAAAACAAAGGAATGTGGAAGTTTTTACTACAAGTTTAAAATCTGAAAATATTGAAATTTCAAAGAATTTTAAATTAGTAGAACCAAGAAAGCAGACCGAACTGTAAGAGCTACAAGTAACCAAAGTAGAGATAAAGTAGCTTGAGGTGTAAGAAGACAGTATATTTGAAAGCTCTGGATAGCTATACACAGAATTCTAGGATATTCTAAATAGGTAATGAGATTTGAAAACATGTAGCTAATGAATTTTGGGACAGATCAAAATATACATCAACTGGGAAATTTTCCCACACCAGATTGTGATGAATTTGAAATTTTCATTAAAATAATGAAATGTAAATCTGTAGCAACAAAAATGTGTTCAAATCTGGCAGACTTAATCAAGAAAGTTAAGTTATATAAGGGTCACTGCACTTGCATGAAGTTGACTTTAAAACAAGTGTTAACTGAATTTGAAATACTACATGGAAAACATCTGGACAAGACCAGGTAATTAATTATTTTCTAAGGAGATTAGTATATAATTTATTCCTTTTGTTGTTTAATGGAGAATCTATAATAAACCTTAATGCTAAAAACTTGATAGACTTTGCTACGTTAATGAAATTTAATAGTAAATAATATTTTATAAGCACATGATGTAAAGATGAACATAAATACAAATGGTTGGCAAGAAACCAGGGCAAAAGAACAGGTTATGTAACAATTAATAAAATACTTCTGCCCCACATACACGATATTAAAGAAAGGTGTATTTAAGAGGCATCAACATATACTTTGCTAATTTCCTTGTCACTGCATACATCTCCTTACCAGAAAAATTGAGAAAGGTTATACATGACATACTGTATATAGCTATATGCAATGTGATATTACAGAAAGAAGAATGTATTAGAATTGTCATTTATTTTGGGGATTTTACAGGAAATACTGCGTTTTGTTATCCATTACAACCCTTCACAGAAAGTGTGGATCATTATCTGATGTGTTGAGCTCATCAACATCCTCATGCAATTGCTACATTCTTCGTAAGCGGTATTTTTGGTATGATGCGTTGACATCCTCAGAGACCCACTGAGGTCTCTGTGGCAACAGTATACTGAAAATCTGACTTTACAATCATCTCTGCCAGCCGATGATGGTAAGCACACACAACCTCCAGCAGTCGCCTCGCATTGTCTTTATTCTGTGATGCTATGGGCTCGTCCACTGCACATGTACCCTCCGGTTATTTGTGAGTGTCCACAAATTTGGATGTTTGTCTGCTGTATTTGTTTCACATGACAAAAACACCTACAGAATTTCTGTCATCATTTTTCCTTTTTGCTGGAAAAGTTTCATGTTGGCCTGATGCACATGGTGGTATATTTTCCCACTTTTGAAACCTTCCTTGCACTGCAACGTTATACCATGTGTGCATGTAAGGACGTGCATGAGAAGTCTCCAGTTTACTCACCACAGCGATGCTATATTTGCTTCTGTACTGAAACTTTTTGAAGTAACCACTTACATAAAAGGAGTTGGGATTCTGTAGTCAGTGTCATGACTAGGCTATGAGCTGGATGACTAGTCAATTTACCATTATATCCAGACTGGTTTTGGGACCCACCTAGCCTACAATCCTCTGGGTTCTGGCGTGCTTTCTTCGGGAGGTAAAATGGCTGGGGTACGAAGACAACCGCTCGCTTCCGTCTAGTACTGAGGTTAAGAATGCATGGAGTGTACCTCCAGTCTCCCATACATCTGCATGGTGTGGTGTTTCATTAGGTACCTAGAGGCAACTTTACGTTTATAATCGCATGTGTCGTAATAAATGATTTGTGTTTCACAGGCTGCAAAGTACAAAGTCACAGACCAAGTGTATTTTGATATAAGCATCGGCGGTGAACACGTTGGAAGAATCGTTCTTGGATTATTTGGAGATGTCGTTCCGAAAACTGTGAAGAATTTTCTGACGATCGCATCGGACGGTATTGACGGCAAAACCTATGCCAACACAGAATTTCATCGTGTGATCAAAAAATTTATGATACAAGGTCAGTGACTTATTTTGTTATACTGAGGTCATGCTACAGAATTTGTCTACACCTGTTTGTCCATGAGATTTGATCAGTGAAATTAACCACTGTAGCCATGCCATGTAAGATATGTAGTGCTACATGTAAAGTTCTCTTGTATGCCAAACACATCTGGAGTCGTAAGTGCCAAAACTTGGGTGGTGTCTGAGACTTCACGTGGGTGTTGGTGTTACAGGAAACTCACTGATTAACAATTAAGGAACATTAAATATAAATCCACATAATTTACCTTTTATTTGAAAACACTGTAAGGTAATGGGTTTATTCTTACATGCTCTCCTCCGTATTATACAGTTTAAATGTTTCTTGGGTAGCTTGTGAGTGCCCTGTTTACGGATCTGTTTCTATGTTTCAGGTGGAGACATTATCAAACATGATGGTTCTGGTTCTATAAGCATCTATGGAAAATATTTCCCTGACGAGAATTTTGAAATAAAACACACTGCGCCTGGTTTCCTCAGCATGGCAAATGCAGGTAAGTGGATTTATATTATCTAAAATTGAATATATTCCAGTAACATTATAGCATTGAAACATTGTACCGTGAATGTCATGTATACTGTAATTAACATGTTTAGATTAATATTTATTTTAATGATGGTGGATGTGGGGTCCGCAGTGGCCGCACGGTCTGAGGCGTGGGTCTTGTGCCACTTGGTCACAGGGACCGTGGGTTTGAATCCCACTTAAGTCATGGATGCTTTTCTGTGTTGTGCTGTCCTTTGTACAGGTAGAGGCCTTGCGACGGGCCGATCGCTCGTCCAAGGAGTCCTACCGAATGTCCATAGATCAAGCCAACTGAAAAAGTTGGGGACCCGTAAAAGGGTACCGGAAAATGTACAGACGTTGAACCGGAAAAAGAAGAAGAATAATGGTGGATGTAGAAGTACTATGTAGTCACTTGCAACTGCTATTAGAAACAGTAATTTTCTGTTTTTCAGGAAAAGACACTAATGGCTGCCAGTTTTTCATCACCACAGTGGCAACTAAGTGGCTTGATGGTCATCATACTATTTTTGGCAAGGTATGAATTTCATAAGCTCACCAACACCAATAACACCAGATGTTATGATGTAGAGGTTAGCACTTCTCTGCTTCAAGTCTCGCCAGGTTGTTTACGTGGTTTTCTTTTGTTTTCGCAAGCAAATTCTGAGATTGTGGGATATTACAAAGAATTATAAAAATATATATTTCCACATCCTTAAACTCATCATTCATAACCATGATCAATGATTTAGGTATAAAAAGATGATATGCTGAAAAATAAATCAAGAAAACATCAATAACAAATTGTCTTAACATTTTCTTTTACAGAATCTGAAGAAAAAGATTATTACACAAGAATCAGAATAACGCGCTATTGTATAAACTTAAAAAAATGTCTTAATTCACTCTCTCATGACTCTTGTACGTTCATGGGTCCTACGTGCGTTGACGTCGGATTATTATTGTTCAACAAGAATCCTTTGATATTTCCCTTAACATTATTTTTTGAAATTACAGAAGTGTTGGTTGAACGTGCAAGGCAGCATGAACTTATTGCAGATTTATCCTTAGCTTCAATTGGAATTAAGCTTATTTCTATTTGGCCTGTCTCTTAGTCATGTCTCTTTTGATATTTTTCTTCAGTACTACACTCAGAAGCCCCACTTAATGGTACCTGCACCTTCTCGTGGTGGTGGGGCTCGAGTACCTCAGTGGCGGTAGCATAGCTACTGGTAGGGCCTCCCTAGCCAGATTGGTCGAGGAGGAGAGGTCAGACTAAGACAGGTACCCTGGTCCTCCAGGTTGGGGGTTGGTCGCAAGGCTAACAACCTTGCGCCGTAAAAAGGAAGATGTTTCGAAACCTCAATCAAAGCCTCGGATAGAATGGACCTAACAGTAGGACCGAATGGAAGAGGTGAATTGAGGAGGCCATGGACCGAATACGGACCGGAGAGCCATAGCAGAAGAAGAAGACTACACTCAGAAGTGTGAAAACAGAATTGTACAAATGTATGGAAAACGCAAGACCTGTATTTTGGTCACTGTAGTACAGGATGTTTTATGTACTGGATCATGGTTTTGAAATTACTCTATTCCAGTTCAATCCCCCCCCGCAATCTCCTTTACTGGAAGATTTTTGTGTTCTTAATTTAGTTAAATGCATAACAAGGAAAGTGAGTCACTGATTTCAGTCACTCGATATATTGGTCTGAAAAAAGCGTATTTTTCTCGATTGCTGTTGCAGGTAGTTGGCGGCCAGGATGTTGTCCACAAGATTGAGCAAGTTGAAACTGATTCAGAGGACCGACCTACCAAAGCGGTTGTCGTCACGGAGTCAGGAATCCTTCCCATTACAACAGCCTTCTACATATCAGACCAGTCCAATGAGTAAATAATATTCATTTGCCTATTATTTTGGCATTTGTGTAGTTACTCAGGCACCCTTCATTCCATATATTGTTCTGAGCTTCCTAGACGAGGAGTATTTCTTTCTGCGGGAAATACCGCTCTTTGATCTCTGGGACATTGAAACAAATACAAGTTATATTATTATTATATTATATGTTAATTTTATTTGTAGGAGAGTACATATTTACTATGCATTTACTGAAGTTGTATGTAAATAATTGTGATTTTCCACAATGACTGCCACTTTGCAATTCATGCACAAAAAGGCAACTTTTGTAAACTGAATGAAGTTGAGTTAGACTTCGCTAGCCTATATATTAGCACATTCACTGCCAGCATATAAAGAAGCTTATAAGAAATTTATAACTTTTTATAGACCCCAAAAGGTACATTGCCATGTTCACAACAGTCACCAACATTCCCTTTACTGGAGCCCGTCGTATCATTCAAATACCCACTAAAACTTTTTTTCACTTTCCCCATAAATTTATCTCTGCTTAATCTTAGTCAGCACAATTACTTTTGTGTTTTAATTTTTGAAAACAAGTTTTACGAT
Organism: Zootermopsis nevadensis; assembly: GCF_000696155.1. The sequence continues at coordinate 899,949 of NW_019059750.1, forward strand.
TGTAATTAAATGTCCTAGGTAAATTCTGGTCATTTAACTGTAGTCGAGAGACTATATAGTAAAAATATTATACATTCAGCACGTCGTATGCCACTACTGGCAATAACTGTGCTATACATTTACAAATTCTTCTGTTCAGAGCACTTATCTGGGTGTCAAAATGACTTTATGCTGCATGCTCACCCCTGGGGGAAAAGAAGGGCATATTTTTCTCCCGTGCTCTCGAGAAATAGTCAGTAATATGAGACTTGGGATGCAGGCCCATCTTTATCATGACATCAAGCAGCGTGTTGATATCAGCTAGGGTTGCGGGAGCCAGTTGTCCGATTAAAACGCACATTTTACTAATGGTAGAGAATTTAAGAGCCGTGCTTCTTATCTTGGAGGTTGAAAATTAAAATCTGGGCCCAGAGGATAGCTTTCTTGATTTTGATTGTGCTTCTTAGTGATTCCATGAAAATTCTTGGACAATATCTTAAAATAGGCCTTTGACTGCTTCATCCACATCATTTACAATAAATCATTCAAATATTTACCTATCTACTACTACTGAAAAGTCCCGCGCCGTAGCCGCGCGGTCTGAGGCATCATGCTTCGGACTGGTGATACAGAATGCGCGCTGGTTCGAGTCTCAGGAAAGAAATTTCTCATGAGATTTTCGACCGGTGTATGGGACCGGTGCCAACCCAACATCGTGAGGAAATTGGGGAGCTACGATAAGTAGCGTAATCCGATCAGGAAAACTAGCAATGGCTGGGGGTTCGTCGTGCTGACCACACGTCAGCCTATATCTGGTTGGATGATCGTTCACCTCTGCTTAGGCACGTGAACGTGAGGCCAGCAGTCAAGCTAGTCGGCTTTGGCTCTCTGGAGCTGTTACGACACGGATTTAATTTAATTTTAACTACTAACTGAAAATCATGCTGACGCATGAGATAGGGATTATGACAAGTTATAGGGTGTTTCAAATGCCTCAAGAAAATCCAGTCCACATTTTACCACCCTACACAAAATCTTGGAAGTTTTATAGCAGACGTTACACATAATGTGGCATGACAGTTTATCTCTCGGGCTCTCAGCCTTTTCCAAACCTGGCTTCATATTTATCCTTTGTCAGTGACCTGAGGACCACTAGGTTATATATGACGCAAATTTACTGAAACAACATTGTACTTTATTAATATGGTAATAAATTAGGTCTACTGTTGCAAAAAGATTCACAGATCACTCAGTAATTTTCTTTAACAAAATTGACAGTTGGTGAGAAACGTGAAACTGCTTTTGCTTCAGTAATATTTTAATATTTTTTTTATTTATTTGTTGCAATTTGCATGCATCCCTCCTCCATGTAGTCATCTGTGTGGTCCTAATTCCTTTCGCATTCTTAATGAAGCCGAACTGCTGCTCACAGACATAAGATAGGTAGTTACTGCCAAATACTGATGGCAATAACAAATTATTTCCTGGTATCAGGTAACTGTTTTCATTATAAAGTGTGGCACAGTATTGTAAAAAAGTGATAGTGGAACGACGGTTCCGGAGAATGTGACGTAAATACGTCTATACGGAAAGGAAGTTTATATTTTGGCTTTATTCTAAATATTTCCTTTATACGTGCTTTACAATTGAGTAAATTTTGATTAAGACATTGCTTAATCAACTTCAATTAGTTACGCGTAAAATGGGTCTGTGGTAGCTGAAATATGTTATAAAATTTGTGCACTTTAGAGTATCAACATTTCGTGCAAACACCATATCTATACAAGATTTTGATCTAGGATTTGACATCAACATTAAGCCAAACGTTTCCTCCATAAACGTGACATAACTCCACGACGCACTTCTTCTACAAGCGAATCACAGCTCGGCTCTTTCCGCAATAACGAAAGCGGATTGTTGACGGCAGTAATGTAACACAGCAATGCCGAGTAAACAGATGACGTTTCCTAGGTAACATAACAATGCAGTTACGCTTTTTCGTTTCCCTTTTTTGCCGAATGGCCCTTCCTTATAGACGTATTTACGTCAAAAACATTGTGGGGTTGAGTTTTATCACATGCTTGCGATTGGTTTCCTCTATGTATAATACAAATGGAATTTGATCATTAGGTCTTGTTAAATTTTTATTGTCTGTTATGAAGAAATGTAAAAAGTCCTGACTAAACTCGTGTCTTTGTTGCTCATTGGTTGCAGTGTGAACATACGTACCACTTGGATTTTCTAATGTCAAATCCTGTTCCGTTATGGTGGGTTGATTTTATTTTGATACAAAGTGACTGGGAGTAACCAAAATTTTTTTTGGAATCTGAAGTAATGCTTTGGCTACGTGAGCAACACTTTTCTGTGTTCTTTCCCATATCACCTTTATTTTTGTCACAGACACTACCAACTTCTGCTTTTCCGACTTGTCATTTCATAGCGGTACACGTTTTGAACTGTTGCATGGTTTCTGAGTACTCTTTGTAGAGAAGAAACTGGTTTCAGTGAAGCACAACAAGAAGTTTTGGTCTCCTACTTCTTAATTTAGTGCCTTGCCTTTAATGTATTTGACCCTTATTTTCAAATCCCCTCAAATGAAATCCTAGTTTCACAGTGTTTACCTTGTATTCACATACAGTTTACTTAGTTTCAGGTTGAGTAACAATCACAGATCAGTTTATGTTAATATTTCAACAATGCATATCGTGACGTATGATTTTTCTATGTTGCATGCCTCCTAAATTACATGCATTTGTTTACTTTCTTGCATGCTGCAGTTTGTGGGAATGGATCCAGGTTTCATCTCTTCCACTTGGACTGTCTTTTTCAATTCTTACCTTCTTTCACTGGGTTATGAAAAAAATTGAAATATGAAAGATATCCCTGATATGTAATTACTTATTAGTGTGCAACAAATAAGACTTTGTATTTCTTATAATATCAGGGATTTTATTCTGGAAATGTAGTAGAACCATGTTTTGTAATACATCAATGTATTAGATTTATACTTATTTTTGAGCCTATTATATACTCGGAAGATACTACTGCTACAAAGAAATAATGTTCACCCTATAATTTATCCAAAATAAGCAGCTAAAGCATCAGTAAATTTACAATACAATTCTATAGCTTTCCCAAAGTGCAATATATTGCTTCATATCAAAATTAAATATTCAGTAATTATCATTGTCTGATACATATATTCTATAAGATTAATGTAAAATGACCTCTAATAAACAAACTGTTCATGCTGATATGAAAATAAAAACAACATTAATGGAAAATATTTTATTAGAATATTTACTGTTTTTGTTTATTTTATATCGTCCATATCATTCTTCTGAAATTGATATAAAAAGGAACATTTTTTACAATGGGGAGGGATAATGCATTCTTAGGGGCTTATGTGGTTACTCCCCACATTGTACGATTTGAAGTTATCAAGGCCGTGAGAACGAAGATGGTTGTCTTCTGGGTTGTAGCGCCATATGGTCTGGTAGAAGTTTACCATGTTTCAGAGTTCCTGCTTCCGTCATCACGGCGATGAGTAAACTGCGCGAAAACGGCCTTGACTTTTTCAGACAAGGTGCTATTTATTGCTACTGGTGGACAGTTATCTCATCAGGCAACTTTACGTTTGTGAAAAGGATTTTGGTTGGATGGCTCTCTGGGATTTGAACCCAGCAGGGGCGGGTTCGCTTTGGCTGATGGCCTCCATGATAGGGGATTGCTTTACAACTGAGGTAAAGCATGGAAAACTTCAATCAGGTAGCCGAATGGTCAGACCACTCGTGCCGACTTCGTGTTTTCGGGCACAACCTCGGTTGCCGTGGATGACCTCATTCAACCTTGGTTGGCACAAGTGTTCACGGTAGCAAAAGTCATGGAGTTCGATGTCATGACTCTCACATGAAAAAGAACCTTACTGGGCTCAGCAAAAATAAAGCTGTCCCAGTATGTCATGCAAGTGCTTGGGGGGTGAGTGTCAGCGTCACGCCCAGGTAGCGATTTACCCCCCGGGAAAGGACCCCGGTACCCATTGGATAAGAGGCTGGGTGGGCCCCAGAACAGGTCTGGATGTAGAGGCTAGGGGAAAAATCCTCTGCCCCTGTCAGGGATCGAACCCCGGTCACCCACTCCTAAGCCAGTCACTATACTGACGTTACGAAAAGAACACAAACGGAAGAGCCAACTTACAAGTCCCCCGGCGCACACGCACAAACACACATTCAGTCATACCAACATTGTTGGCAGTCGAGGT
>NW_019059750.1:904239-916111 GCF_000696155.1 Zootermopsis nevadensis
TTTCTACTTATTTCTGAACGAACTCTGAAGAATCTATGCGTAAACTCTGAATAGACGAGAAACTGTTGAATGAAGTGACTGTAATTCGTAATGCGAAAATTTAATGGCATTCTATAATGATTTTATTCTAGTGTAAAATTTATTATGAAATGTCACCTAGGCCTTTGCTGGGGGGGGAAGGTCGATAACCGGAACTGCTGGTCACGAGTTGCTTTTGGTTGCATGCTGTGAGGTGTCTGCGTTCTCTTGCGTTTCGTTGCGTTGGTTCAGCTGTTGGAGATTTCTTCAGTGTAATAGGAGTGGATTTTATAATCATGATTCTTAAGATAGTACTGTCCGTTGTTTTTGCCTGTCTGTTTGCCTTTCAAAGTGGTAAGACTACAATTATGAAAATTTGTATTCTTCATAATAAATTGAAAATGAAAGTCAGAGTACAAAGTTTAATGCTCTGACCAGTCAGTCACTATCACTTGCGGAATGACAGATTGAAAAAAGATGTGCATCACGAAAGTTGGTTTCTGTAATGTATGAAGTTTCTTTAGCACATTCGTATAGTATAAGTTTTACTTAATGTTACATTTCGTACAGAGAAGGCTGCTGATAGTATTTAGTCATGTCACTGTAGGAGGAAGATATTGTGAAAAACCCATAACGGTCACACTTAAACGTCTTTCTGGTTAAGCGATTATAATCAGATTCATTGTAGTATTGTTCTTTTTCAAATGATCATTCTTATCTACGTAAATATGACACTTTTGTTATAGACATAATTATAGAACACAGGCGTCGACCAAATGTTGCAAATTGAACCAGCTGTTTATGTTATCTACTTAGGTTTTAACCTGAAATATTTTGTAACGGAGTATTTTGTTACTGTTAATTAAACTTAAAATTGAAGATGGCTGTCTTCTGAGTTATTGTGTCATGTATATGGTAGAAGTTTACCAACGTTTCAGAGGTCCTGACCCTGATGATGGAGGCAGCCAGGACCTCTGAAACGTTGCTAAACTTCTACCAGACTACATGGTGCAACAACCCAGAAGATAGCCTACTTAAACTTGAAATTGTGAGAGAGGTTAGAGAACAGGATCTTTGGTAATATTTAAGAGAAAACGTGAGTAACAGAGGCTGGTTTCTTAATTTGGAGTCTTAATTTGTTTTGCTTCCATATTCAGCAGTGTTTCAAGTTTTCTAAAAATCTGCTACACAACAAAAAACTTCATTTGAAATGAATAAGGTTTGAGACATTCACATGATTGAATGCAATGAATGTGGATATAGCCACTGAAACTGTATAATTAGTTGTCTGATTGATCAAGAAGTCTCATTGTTAACTTAAGATAATTGGTAGTAGAGTTTGCATACTGACATACTCAGGTAAGTAACTCAGTGTTGAAAGTTGCCAATGCATGCGGCCTGATGTCCCATACATATTGTGCTGCTATCTGTCCACATGTCTTGAAACTGCTCAAGAATGATCTGGCAGCCAGATCAAAATTGACTTCTTTGTATACCCACTGCTCATATGAGGTACTGCAATATCAGATTGTGGTAATTATCTTTCTTTGTACAAGCATGTAACCCTTTGTAGAAATGAATAAGTTGTAAGCAAGAAATCATAATTTTTGGAAAGTTGAGGAGCATGGTGATGATCTCCATTTCCATTTTCTTTGAACTGATCAAAATTTGAGATGTCACTACTCTTTCCTCTATAACTTATATTATGGGCATCTACACATCTTTTCTGTTCTGTGATTTGGATATACAGTGTTAGCTGCTTCAAGCCATGTGTCGAGGCTTGTGTTCACTTCATAATAATCCCATTAGAAATACTAAAAGTCTGTATTACTGCAGATCCTTTAACTAGAACCATAATTTCTTGGTCTGTGTTAACACATGCAAATTAATAATGCCCTGTTGTACAACTTTCAGGCAATCCACAACCATTACATTTAAAGTTAACAACAGTATTTATTCAGAAATTAATATTATAAATAGATTATGGGTTAGTTGTAATTTCTGCAGTGCAAGGTATGAAATCAAGATAGTGCTGCATACCTTATTTGGTAATTTTACATGTAAGGACCCATATTCATTTTCCTGCTCCAAAAATTTCCTATAGTAATTGTCGAAAGATATTATGTCTGTTTTATTCAGTCTTGGAATTTATTTTTCCTTCTTTAATTTTGTCACATTGGGAAGAGGTGGAACTCTGGTATTCTTCTCATTTGGTTGATTCTTATATTAAGTACTTTTTATTTTAATTTTGTCTTGTAGGTAATCTGGAAATTTTTAAGAACTGTACGTGAATGTTAAATTTTATTTATCCTTTTCATATTTGTGTAAATCCTCTCCAGAATATTCTTTAATATGTCAGATTGATTTTGTAATGTATCTTCTGCCTTCAGATGCAATTCTTTATTGTCCATCCTGTCCCCCTCCCCCCAATTGAATTCAGCCTGCAGGTATGATTTACAATCCTGTGACATTAAGAATTAGAAGCTGTCACTACGGTTCAAGGATTTTGTCATATTGGCTGAGGACTGTATATGGTTCCATTATAAGTGTTTTTTTAAACTTGGCCTTTGTTTAAGTGTTTGGGGGTAATTTCAGATGTTATTCTTGAAGACATCAACTTCAATGATTAGCACTTCCCTTATCTCATAATTTCCCATCAGTGGCACTATAGCCACTGCTGTCACATGTTAATACAATTTTTGTATTGTATGGAAATAATTCAGAAATGGAGGAACATGCATTGCCCAGGATATACGGTAGGCATTAAGTTACAGTTTTATGAAACTGTAATATAGACAGAGAGTTTCAGTAGTGGAGCTGGGATAGCTCAGTCTGTATAGTGAGTACCTATCGGCTTGACAACGGGTTCAATCCCCGACGGGGGCAGAGGATTTTTCCTCTAGCCGCTGCATCCAGACTGGCTCTGGGGCGCACCCAGCCTCCTGTCCAATGGGTACCATGGTCTTTTCCTGGGGCGTGATGCTGACCACTCACCCCCATCTAGTGCTGAGGTCAAGAAAGAGTAGGAGCTGTACCTCCACTTCCCACAAACAACCTACATGGCGTATAATGGGATGGCTTTACTTTTTTATTATAATATGCAGTAGTATTTAGTGGAGAGAATATAAGTTGAAAGTGTGGATCGGCCTACGTATCTTAGCTAAACTAAGCTAAGCTTTGGTTATGTAATTTAAAGTATTATATTAATTTCTAGTTATGTTGAAAAGATTGAGTTGTATTTGTAATAAATTGTCATCCGTAGTGCATCATGAAGGGCAGTGCTTATTTCATATTGTTGTACATGCTTTGAATATGTTATTTCTAAGCATGCTTTGGGAATTGAGTTTATCTGGTCTTTCAGGTATTACAAGTCCATTGTTTCTCAATTTGTTTTTATGATTTTTCATTTTCTTATGTGTTACTTGGGGGTTAAACTGTATTTGATACACAGGTGCAGGTGATGTGGTACCTCCAGAGGAACCAACTGTTAGAACCAGCACCACCACCCCCACCAATATCACCACCACCCCCACCCCCCCACCACTGCCACCACCCCCACCAAGATCACAACAACTACTCAGAAACCAACCCCAAGTCCAACACCAAAGCCAGATGTTGGCAAGTGGAATGTAACTGACTCTGAACGGAACGTAACTTGCATCTTGGCTGAATTGGCTATCCAACTTAATGTGACATATATTACTGTGGACAATCAGGTAAGCATTGTTTATGTACAGTATTGTACTCATTCATTAACTAATTCTGTGGAGCAGAGTTCTTGAGAAACTGCTTTTCAGCTAGACAACAAATTCAGTGTCTTCTGTGGAATTTGAATGTTTATTACTCTCTTAAGAGTTCACCAGTTATCCTTGCCTGAGCTTAATAAGTCTAATCCACTCATTTTAAGGTAAAATTAATAAACAGTAACAGTATTCATGGGAAATTTACAAGAAATGTGAGACATCTTACACATTCTTCTGTGATTACTTATAATAGATGTTCTTTTGTTTCGGTTTGTTCCTCCTTGTAAGGCATTGTGTGGCATAATTTAATAGAGATAGTATATTATTTTGTGAAAGTTGATATTGAATTGTTGAACATGACAGTCAAGGGAACTAGCAGATGTTGTGTGGGTCATGCCATGCATCATATTTTAGTGGAGTACCGTCTCATTACACATTTTTAGTGGGACAGACAAGAACTTCTTCATCGAGTAAATGTGTATCAAAGTGCATTGTTTCGAGGAGTTTTCCTGTTCTTAATTTTGCCTACTGAATATGTGTGCTTCTGTGAAAATAAGATTTGTGTATTCAGATTGCTTTGGTCATACAATTTTAGACTTTCTCTCTCGTTTCAGACAAGGTTTGGTATTTTGGATGTTCCCAAGAATTCATCTGCATCAGGGTTTTGTGGGAATGATTCTCAAGTGTTGAACCTTACATGGCTTAACAGTGATAAAGCAAATAATGTCTTGACCATCGAATTTGAAAAGAACAGCTCAAATAGCCGTTTCATGGTTGGAAGAATCAACTTGACTCTTACTCCAAGTGAAGAAACGTTTCCATCCATTAAAGGTTAGGTGAAACTTTTATATACAATTATAAGTATTGGTACTTTTGGTCGGTTCATTTACGAGGCGCGTCCTCAAAGTAAGTTTCCCTGGGGCCGTTTACAGAAACAAAACACAATTTCATGGAAATATTTATTGCAACAGATACAGCAAGTGTCCAGCTATTTTTCAACATATTCGCCACCGGAATTGAGACATTGGTCATACCGGGGGACCAACTTTTGAATACCTGTGTCGTAGAAGTCTGCCGCCTGGGATTGGAACCACTGTGTGACAACCATCTCTGTCTCTCTGTCATTCTCAAAACGCTGACGCTGACGCTGACCGGACAGGAATTTCTTGAGGTGTAGGAAAAGATGGAAATCACTGGGAGCGAGGTCCGGGCTGTAGGGTGGATGATTAAACACCTCCCAGCTGAACTCCTGCAGGAGACTTGCTGTCCGTTGAGCCGTGTGCGGCCTAGCGTTATCACTGACCGCACTTCACAGTCGGCGGGAGCTGGAATAAGAATCTCCATCTTCAACAGCTGCAACGATGCTACTGTGAGAACGCGGGAAGTACCGTTAGTGCATGCGCCATGCTACGTCATTGCTCTATCACGTACGCACAGTCGCTTCGCGCAATATAAGGTTTGCTAGCTGTGGGGCGAGTGGGAAACTTACTTTTGGGACGCGCCTCGTAATACACTAAAGAAACTTCTTTGTACTTTTAACACAGGAGTGATGTAGTTTGATTATTTTAACTGTTTATTTGAATTCCTTATGAAGTTTTATGAGTTCGCCACAAATATGCACTTTATAGATATTGAAGACAGAGCCAGGATTGTAATGAGTATTGCGTCTTTGTTTTTTAAGACTTCAGTAGAAGAGAAAAAAGTTTTAAAATTAATTTTTAAAGAAGCCATTAATATAAAATAATAATTAATAAAAATATCTGTACATACTGCAGCCATCTTTATGTTTTCTTTGAGTTGCCGAGTTAGAAATTTGGCTAATTAGTACGCATGTTTTTCCTGCCAATTTACTGTGGGTCTAATGAGATTTGGAAGAAAGGAAAAGGCAATGTGTGGGGATAAAGAAGGGAAACATACGTGACCACTGAAGGAATTGCGCCTCCCTCTGTGGATTTTCTTATAATCTCTCTACAAAATGCACATGGTGTCAAAATGCAAAAGACGTCAATCAACATAATGTGGAATGGTTTATTCTGCACTAAGTTACATTTAGTTTTATTACTGTCATTATTTTTGTTCAATTATTTTACAACAGTTCTTTCAGTTCCTGCAACTTTGTTTATGGCTCTAATGTGACTGTGAACTAATGGAAAATACCGTAAGTTAAGTGTGATGGAAAGTGGCGTATATCATTACCTTAATTTCTTTTTTGAATAGGAATGGACTGACCACATCAGTTACTCCCTTAGTATCAGACTGAAACTTTGGATTAAGTGTGCCATATACACTCATAAATATAGTATTTGGATGTTAGTTCACTTTTTTCAGTGCTTACAATCTCATTGGCATTGACACATTATCAAAATGGCGTCCATTTCAAGAATTTGACAGTGGATCTGTCGTGGCTTATAATTCTCGTCATATGTTTATGTACAGTGGTTCTGAGTCAGTACAGTGCCATTAATAAAAATTTGTGATCACATTCCCGGAACAGAATTTGCCGTTATGACTTCAGTTTTTGTTTTGTATGTACCAAAATGTGTGAGCCTTAAATCACTGGTTGTGTAGCTTCTTGTCTGTAGTAAGCATTTATACAGACTTGGCCATGGTTGTCATCGTGCACGAGTGTTTTGGACATTGATTGTGAATCATAACATTTGTTTTGTTCTGTTCTGTATTGAAATTTTCTTGAAGACTTTCAGTTGTGTGCTGGTGGTGATAATAATCAGAATAATTTTGACAATTTATGAAGATTTCTGTCTTCTGGGTTGTTGCGCTGTGTAGTCTGGTCGATGTTTACCAACGTTTTCTGAAACGTCATGTCTAGGTTTTCTTCATCTTTTCCATTTTCTGACTTGATATTTTTTCTTTTAGACAAGAATGTTATCAGCGTGTACAATAATAAGACTGAGTTTTCAACTCCTCTGAGTAAATCTTACCGGTGTGCAAAGGAACAGTCATTCAATCTTGCTCAGAATGGAATTAATGAGACAGTTGGTACTATTGAACTAAGCCATGTTCAACTGGAAGCTTTCCATTTGAAGATGGATGATTTGTTTGGTGCAGGTTAGTATCTTATTATACGCATCTGATACAAAATTTTATTGGTAGAACTACCTATTCGCAACATTTGTAAAATGCTAAGTTGTTAATTTTTATTCAGTAGTTTTGAAAGTATCTGAAATGTAAGTATGGAACTGGGTTTGCAGTCAAGCAGGAAATATGTGCATTTGCTTACTTATTAAAATTGTTGTTTTGTATTGGTATTTTTTCAGTTTTAAGCCATTTTATGAAGAAAATATTTTGTTGTAAGGTGTAGATTTATTACTGAACCTTGATTTAAATGCCAAAATTTATTGGTTAATGTTCAAAATGTGTGTTATATGGTCTCTGAGAAGTTAGTGTTGATAACTCAAATCTGTGCCATGATATTCAAATTCACGATATTGTGACACTCTGACTAGTTTTAAATGTTCTTTGTATAGTCTGCTTTAGGTTAGGTTAGGCACAGCAGTTGACATCAGTTCCACTATGATCTGTGTGAGCTTTTCTAGGGGTATAGTCCGGCTAAAGGACTTAATAAATTTCTGAACTTTGCATCAGGTTTATCTGAAACTGCACCGTTGCATCTGCCAGAAGTTTTATTTATAATTCAGGGAATCTCATTAATTTTTGTTCTTGCCTACCTGATTGTCTTGGGACACTTCATTATGCACTAAAAATGTAGAAAAATTAATTGTGTGGTGGAACTGAGATAACTTGTTATCTTTCTCCAGCTGAAGATTGTGAAGGAGTTAGCAGTCCAGATATAGTTCCAATTGCCGTTGGTTGTGCTCTTGTCGGTCTTGTGGCGATTGTCTTGATCGCATATTTGGTGGGCCGACGCCGCTCTCAGGCCCGCGGTTACCTCAGCATGTGAGTGAAATAGGGTGATGAACGAGAGAAACAAAAAGGAGGAGGAGGAGGCGGACTGAAAGCTATTACATATAACCTGCTGCTCATTGTTTAAGTGCTCAGTGAATGAGGCAGTAAAAGATAGGTTATTGACACATTTAAAATATATACCATAGGCTATAAATATTTTACTGGAAAATTATGGCAGTAGTTAATAGTCTCATTTTGGGATTCCTTATTTTCAAACTTAGACTCACAATATAATTTTTACATTCAGTGTTTTCTTTCTGTATCTGTTTGTAACATGTTTAATCACATGTTTGAGCCAGTTGTCTAGTCACTTAAAAGCTGACATTTAAGTAGGTGCAATTTTGATTTAAAATTTGAGGGAAATGTGATGGAAGAAACCTCTGTATGTACCTGTCGTGACTGTGTCAACTTCCTGGTGCAGTGAGAACAACAGGTACTGTAATAATGTTTGTTGGTAAACTGTGAGTTTGTTGCATCTGGTACTAGCTCAGATCTGTGATTCAGGTGCTTTTCTTAGCTTGTAATTATAGTATATAAAAATTTCAAAAACAAGTTTCATGCTTCAGTACCTAATAAAGTGAGACTTCTTCAAGGCTTCTTTGCTATTTCAGAGTTGATTTTATTCAAAGAAATTAGTGACATTGTAATTGTTGCTTAAACATAATATGCTTTTTGTGATTTCTGTTGCATTGTTTCAATATGTCCTTTTCTTTTAGAATAATTGGTGAAAGGTATGTATGCGCTATTTGATAATAAGAGATGGTTCTAGTCCTTTGCCTCCTTCCTTCCATTCATTAATTGTGGAACGTTGACTAAGGAAAATACGAACTGTAATTGCTGAAAACCATGACAGTTGCGTACTTGATTACCTAAAATGAAGGACAAGAATCATCTTTTGGAGCAACTTCATTAGCTTGTTTTTTGTGAGGGATATCGTACTAGTGCTTTAACATAGAAGAGTGGACCGCATTTGGTGAATGATTTGTCAGATTTCCTTCGCTCGAATGTTATTTTTTCATTTTACATATGGTATTGAAGCAGAATGTATTGGAATTGTTGGTGTAAATTTGTTTTTCAGGGGAGTAAGGACCCTTGCCCTGCATTGACATTATATAAACTTGACCCTCTTTGTACAGGATGTACTATTTCAGAATAAATTCTTTTATGCGGTTTGTCTCGATTTATTCTCAGGCAATATACTTTACGCTTACAAATGATTTAAGCAATGCACAGTTTGTAAATATGCTCCATGTTTTGGACACATGAATGAATGTTTTCATGAAGGCATGATATTTACTCTTAAATACATGGAGTTTTCAACATGAGTTCAGCTGTTCTGTTTAGTTCTATGAAGTAGTCAAGGTAATATATTAATTTACAGAGGAAGGGTCTCAGCATCATGAATTCTGTCATTCTGTGTGGTAGACCTGAAATTTTGCTGTTTACCGTCACACCTAAGAGTCCATGTGAGCAATCCTGTTTTTGATGAATCGTGTTGAATAATCAAATACAAATCTCCCGCCTTCCCCTTTTCTGCATGACTGTTCAATTTGTGTTAAACTCTTGTTAAAAATTTAAAAAATGTGTAATGTAAAGAAGAATATTTTAACATTATATACCCCATTTATTACTGGGTCATTCCATACCAAATCAAACAAAATGTAATTGTCGGCCGTACCATCATCAGTTTTTGTGATTTGTAATTTCCAACTAGAAGTCCATGAAGCAAAAATGTCCCCAGATTTCAGTTTTTCATTGCTACTAAATCCCTTGGTATTAATTGATGAAATAGGCAGTTTTTAAAGTCAGAAACAAATATATGTAGTCTTTTTTCTTTTCCTTCCCCTCAATACACTAATTCTTCAAGTTGTACCTCGTTTGTTTAGTTGAAGCCTGTTAAGAAGTTTGTACTTCAACCAATAAGTTTATTTTCACATATATATACTTTTATTTTGCTTGCTACATATTTTGGTCTGCTAAGGACCATCTTCAGGTAATATCTTATTGACTGTGATTTTACTCTTAAATATTGAAAATTGAATCTTATTAATTTGTTAAAATTTCAGTAATATAAAACATAACAAAACATAGCAAAACATTAAAATAATTTAACAGATGTGTGTTGTACCAGTCCAGGTTCGGAGTTCGGATCCCGAACTGGTTGCGCCTTGAGATGGAAGTTAAACTGGACGTTTGGTAATTGATCCGGTTTATTGAAGAAGAAGGGGGTGCAATTAAGACGAAATTTGGCCCACCTTACTTAATCAAAATTAATTATTTTATATTTTGGCAACGTTTTCAAGTTACCGTGTAAGGGAGGCTACAATTTGCTGTCGCTTTGCCGACATCCTTCCTGACTTATTGTCTGGTGCGTACATGACATCTACAATGGGTTTGCAGTTGTAAAAGGTTGTTTCCTTGCTGAAATTTTAATCCTTTGCAGACGATAAAGGTACGTCACTAGAAAGTTTGCAGAAGGTAGGGCTTAGGTCAGTGGGATTGGAATGCAGATTTTTGCGTGACCCTAATGTCAAAGGGGTGATATTGTGGGGAGTGAATCGGATTGCCTTGTTCAAATTCAGAATTCTGCACGTGACCGTAATGTCAAAGGGGTGATATTATGGGGAGTGATCAGATTGCCTTGTTCAAATTCAGAATTCTAGTAATGTCGAGAAAATGGCGCCTGTGCTACGCTTTGGGCAGTGGGGTCATTTGGCTCGCTTTCTTCAGCGCGAACAGACGTGTTGTACTCGCAAGCAAAGTTTATCAGTGGTAAAGCGATTAGAATGCAACCACAAGGAGAACATGCAAAATTTAGTTGGTACAGGAAAAAAAAAAAAATATATATATATACTAACATCTGAGTCGTCTTGCTGTGAAGTGGAGTGTAACATATAGATTCCATATGTGTGGTGTATGCAATAATAAATCTTCATCAGAGCGTAAATGGTGATCGTATATGTAACAGGTGCATGCATAGGCAACCCTGACCTGCTACCCCCTTCCCCCCTGTATGTTCCCTGAGAGCAAGGATTAAGCTCAACAACCGACCTACTGCCTGAACTGGGTATCTGAGTGGAGGCCAGTTACAGTGTGTTTGAAATGCTTAAAACTGGAACTTCATTCACATTTCATTTGTGTTCAGTGCCAAGAAACAAAAATCCCTGTTTACATTAATTACTATGCATTTCTTGTATGACTGATGTTGGAGTTCCATCTCATGTGAATTCTTCATACATCAAGAATCAATTTCTTATGTTGTGGGGCCTAGTAAGGTGCCATGTGGGCCAATACTTTGAAGTTGCCACCTGGATTCAAGGGGCAAACAATCTTGGATGTGGATGTTTATCTGTTTTAGGAGATTGAACAGAGTTTGTTGGTTGCAGATGGAAATTTGATCTCTTGAAAACGTGAATGTTGTATCAGTTATTTAATGTAGAGTACACACCATGGAATGGCGTCTCTTGTTAGTATCAGATACCAAAGAAGTATATTTGTAAATGTGTGGAGTACTTCATCTCGCTGAATATCAACTGAGAGGTAATATTTTTAGGCCATTGTGTTAAATCAGCATCTACACTGTCAACTGACAGCAAATCTCTACAATCAACTTCAATCTGACATTGACTCTGTACAAGGTTGGTGTGCTGCTAACTTCATGAAACTCAATATTAGTAAAAGCAGAATAATTTCCTTCTCGAGAAAAACGTCTACATTGATCTGCGATTATAAACATTTTCGGTCCTCTGTAACACGTACCGACTCTATTAGAGACCTGGGAATGTTTTTTGACTCTAAACTTTGATTTCACAGCCATGTGGACTGTGTTTTTACAGTGTTTTTGATTGTTAGGTCGTGTTTGCACATTAACCTTTATATTCTCTTCTTTTGACTACTGGTATATTTTATATGTTACCTTAGATCGAAGCTTGAGTACGCCTCAAGTCATTTGGAATTCTATTATGACTACTGGTGCACAACAAACTTGAATGTATCCAGCATAAGCTTGCAGCCCTTTGCTGCAATCATTTCGTGCCCCATGTGCATTACAGCTATGCTAATGCTTTACAGTATTTAAAGCTCCAAACCCTGCATAAGAGGAGTTATTGCAGTGATGCACTCACTGTTCCTGATGCAAGTTTTCTGTGGTTTGGATTTCTGCCCTTTCCTTCTGGAATCTGTCGACC
>NW_019059750.1:916121-954766 GCF_000696155.1 Zootermopsis nevadensis
CGGAATCTGAGAGACTTTTCCATGTTCAGTGACCCCTTTAATTAAAAACTGTCCTAGATGCACATCAGCTGCTAATGTTGTCTGCAGGGACTTCGATAAATTTGAAAGAACAATTGTTTCCCTTAATCACATATTACGATAGCTTTGCTGCTGTCCATTTATTAGATGATATTTGCACAATAAATTTATATATATTTCTCTCCAATATTAACATTTGACCAACTGTGTGTTTTATGAATTATATAAAGTTAACTATGTTGAAAGGTGTGAACTGTGCTCGTAAAATGTGGTAATGTACCGCGCTGCCATACACAAAATACATTGTAATTCTGGTGTGCTGACTACATTGTTCAAAGTATAGAATACTGTGGTTCTTGAAATTGTTTTGATAAAGTATTTGAATATTGCCAAAGAGTTGCGCTCAAAACAATTTTCCAGAAATACAATGGTGTGTGAAATGAATGTAGCTAATTGGGCTGTAAACAGTTGTGGATTGAGACCATTTGCTGTATAATTCTGGGATTTTAATATGGCTAGTGTAATTTTCTTGAGGAACTCATCTGCCATCTGGAGATCCTCACAGATCATCTTTCAGTGGTGTCCTCATGAAAGCAGACTGTGCAACAAAGCAATCTCGGCTGCTGTGGTTAATGTGTGTGTACAGAATTGTGTCCTCTGGAAACTTACAGTTCAGTGACCTCTGCAGTAATGTGAGTACAATCTCTATTCCATAATCTTGTTTCAGGTGTTCAAAATTTTGGATTTCTGAATCAGGTTAATGTGAACTGATGTCATTTGAAACAAATTTTACAAACCTGTGTTCATATTCCTAACAAACAATAAACTTCTACCAAACATACAAATTCAACAGCCATGTGTAGCAATATTAGTTAATCAATTAAATACTATGATCCTGTGTTTCATTATAATTCCACTGGCAGAATTAATGCATTCTAAGGATTTTATCTGGTTCAAAAATTCTAGTGTAGCATCCCAGTATATGTTGATTCTTGGTGGTTTTTCGCTGTCACTTTTACTCACATTTACTGCTAGCCAGTTTCTATTTGTTGAACTACGTGTTTCAACCTAATATGGCCATCATCAGTTTCAGATATTGGTTCAAAGTCGTTGCGCAGGATATGTGTTACTTTGTTCTCCCTGATTTTGCCTGACATTATGGTAATATATAAAATACATAAAGTTTGTGGTTTTGAAAGCTGTTCAGATGTTTTTTACTTTAAAACTAGTTAAAACTGCTGGCAGCAGAAGGTTTTTATAGGATTTGTAAAATTATACATATGTTGTATACTTCTTGGGCATTCTAAACAGTTGACTGGATAGATGCTACTGTTGTTATAAATATTTATCTCATGCCCTATATCACCTGATTCTGTCTTTTGCATGTTTTAATATTGTGTGTGTAATCTGTTTATTAGGTAATTAATACTAGCCAGTTTATCTTGATGTGGATTTCCTAAAAAGAGTGAAGTTTAATTCATTGTGTATTTGATCTGAAATCAAGTCAAAACGTAGTTTGTCATCAGATTCATTTTATATTGTAAATTTTGTCGTAGGGTGTATTGCATTGAACTCTATCATTATTATGTCATTCTTTTTTGTTTAAAATTGAACCTTTTGATTGTCTTAATAGGGTGTTTTGCATTGAACTCCATCATTATTATGTAATTCTTTTTTCTTTAAAATTGAACCTTTTGATTGTCTTATTGGACTGAAACATGTTAAACTAGCGAACAGTGTGTGTAAAGTGACTGAGAATAATCATGTTTCTGTCTGATGGCATAAGTTACCCTGCATTGTAGTGGTTCTGCATTTATTCTGTTTATGCAAGAAGTTACTACGTGTCTCATTCCTAAACTTTCCCAATGTCTGCGGCCTCTCTCAGTGGGTTTTTGCGTTATGTAGTGTACTATTACTGCCTAAACTCCTGCAGTTTCTACTATATGTAGGCATCTTTCTTGGGACTTCCCATTAATGTTTCTGTTTGGGGTCTGCTCTAAAATTTTTGAGAAACAACCTGCTGAGATAAATATTGTCGCATTATCATTAGCACTGTGTATTTTCTGTTTATATCTTGACCATCTTCATTTATCGTTGCTTCCACTCAAATTTTCCAATGCCATGTTCCAAAAGTTAAGAAAATAATCCCCCCCCCCCTACACAGTTTTTTAAAATTCCTCACAAACCACATTTATTGATTTTTACAAAACTGGTGCAGGTATGCACGGAAAACTTGAACTTCAGGTGTATGTGTTAGTTTTTCTATATTACAGATGGTATGAAATGTTACGGGCCTTAGGCAGCAGTGATGTTTTTTTTTTTAATCTACGCCCCTTTACTCTGTCACTGGTGAAGTGTTACTAAAGGCGGGAATGAACCAAGACGTTTTCTTGCTGAAGTACTGATGTCTATAAATTAAATTTTTGAAAATATGCCTACTTTGATTGTCTGGGCTTTCTCAGCGCTCTTGCACTGGAATATTTTAATACTTTCTTTTGATCTTGTCTGGTGCATTTGTTCTGTGTTATTGTATTGTGCTTTATGAGATGTTTAGATTCAGTATTCTTTATAAGTGTTCTCTCATAAATGGCTTATCACATAAAAAGTTTGTAAGTATACTGCATAAAATATACAATTGTAGATCGGATCTATAACCGGCTTTGCGTTTTTGTTGGAATGCTCTTCTTTGTCACATTTTATCTATGCATCTGATCTATATTGATGCTCTGTGATACACGAATTTGTTTCTGCTACTGGGAAACCTGTGGTAATATTTACTTTCTACTAAATTAAATTATGTAATTGTCATCCATCTTGTAAACAGTAGCATCAGATACAGTATTTATGATGATGTCTGACATTTTTGCTTTTGTGGTTCTATGTTGATCTGGAACAATTTGGGGGGGGGAAGGTGTCTTTTTTATGTGGAGGGTGGTGATAAGGATTAAGCTGAACATGTGCTGCTGGTGTTCGTCTGATTGCAAAGCACTGTTTGTGAAGAACTTTAATACTTCTTATTCATTGTTCATCTTTTCACTTTTTGAATACTTTAATCACATAACAGATATAACAGTGCCTATTATTTTCAACAGGCTGTGGAACTTTTCTTTTACAGTATCAGAAGTAACTCAGAGGATGACATCCCCTTGCAGCCTGTATCTCATTGGAAGAAATGCTGGGAGTAAAAGAAGTTAATGTGATCGCTTGTGTTGTGCATTTCATTGCGGGATTGATCCACTTCGTTGTGACTTATCTAGTCTCATCATATTACTGATATGCCTGATATTTGTACTGTAAACTACAGTTAATACAACACTGTGACAAAACAAAAGTAATTGAGCAAAATGTAATTATATGATATTTTCTTAAAATTATGTTATCTAAAAATTGTGACTGGCCAGTCTGTGATTTAAGCATTTTAATGAGTGCATTGTTTGCATTCTTTAGGTAATGTAATGTTTATAACATTTAAAATAATTTTACATTTAAAGTTTCCCAATATATAGATATATATGTGTGTGTGTGTGTGTATATATATATATATATATATATATAATTTTATGTTCATTTAATGTTATGTTATACAAACGTCTTTGATGAATAAATAAAGACGTTAATTAATGTAGTAGACACTTACAATAGAATTAACAAAAATCAGAGAATAAAACATTTGTTGATGGAAAATTTACTGCATTAACATATGAATGTGATTATTAGAGGAATTTTGACATTTTTAAAATTCAGTATATAAAAACCTAGTAGACATACATAAATAGATGCACTTTATGTTCCATGAGAATGGAAGTGTAGTACAATACTGGTTGCAGAATGATAAGAGGTCAGTTAAGGCTACAATAATTTTGCGTACAATTTGCTCTTAGACCACCTGAGCTTATGTTAACTCTTATTAATTGTACTGTACTTCTGTGGACTTTTTTCACTCGTGTTAAATATTTCCTGCCCTAAATTACTAACTCCTGTTCATGAGATGCTTGCAAAACAGTCGTCTTCGTGGACTGAACCCGTATGTTTGAGATACTGGCTATACATTGTAATGGTTGATGACTGATTCCAAAATAAACAATGCCACAATCTACGGTAGAGCCGTGGTGAAGTTTTCTTCAACTGTGCCCTGTAACGTATGAGCAGCAAAGCAGCTGGGACATCTGGTCGAAGTGCGAGACTATTGTGTGAGTACATGTAAATGGTACATAAAACTAAAACATTGGCAGTGGAGGTTGTCAAATGTAAAGATTGGAAACCAGTGGCATTGAGCCAAGCATACCTCAAACAAAGACCAAACAAATACAAACAATTGTGGTTTAATTAGTATCAAAATAGACATTACAAAATATGATGGCATGTCAGAGATAAATGCAAACTAAATTATTACAGGATATATAATATCTGAAGATAATTACACATGTCCACACATAAATTTATATGTACTGTTATTCAGTAGGGGGTCCGCAGTGGCCGCGCGGACCGTGGGTTCGAATCCCATGGATGTTTGTCTGCCTTTTTCTGTGTTGTGCAGGTAGAGGCCTTGCGACGGGCCGATCCCTCGTCCAAGGAGTCCTACCAAAATGTCTACAGATGAAGCCAATGAAAAGTTGGGACCCGCAGTGCTCAGGCACTTGAACGGGTCCCAACTTTTCATGTGTTTCAAGGAGGCCATGGTCTATCACGGAAATAACAATCCATGTTTATAGTCTTTGGTCTAATCATTAGCAGGGCCCTATGATCTTGTATGAATGACGTCAATTACAGCTTGTTGGAATAGTGTAAAGTGGAAGCCCTATTTGTAGCTGTTCAGGAAGTTGTGTAGAATTGCATTCATTAATACATTTGAAATGAAGATTTGGACGTCGGAACATACGTTTAAGTATGTCACCTACATAAATTGTATTGCAGTAATTTTTATGCAGATGAATTCGTGTTAGCAGCACACTGAGTAGAATAGAATTTACATTGCACAGAACCTTCACAGGCCCAAGCCAAGGATGAGGCGTAGCGGAAGTACAATACGTGTTTCTAATACAAATATGGATTACATTTTTATGACAGTAATTTACAGTCCAAAAATAATTACATATGAAAAGATATCGACTACTGCTTACATGTATTTAAAATTGCAGAAAATCTTTTGTTGAGGTTGGAGTAGGAGTGACGTAAGAGATACTCCTTTAGTACTGGCTTAAACTTTTTTATATTGTGATTTAGACTTCGGAAGGAAACAAAGAGAGAATTTATTTTTTATTCCAGTTAAAAGTATTCTTAACAATATAGTAAGGGTGTCCATATGAATATCAGTTTTTAATATGGTAGTTGTTTTTAATTGATCGTGCATAGTTATATTTCTTACAGCTTATCATTGTTCTTTGTTCTTAATGCAAATGTAACCTACATATTTACAGTCATCCATGGGAAACAGTGGCTCAAGCTGCATGGAGAAAATATCCAAATCCTATGAACCCAGCCGTCATAGGTACAGATGTAGTAGACAGGAAAGTTGTCAATGGAGTTCTGCATACACATCGGCTTGTCAGCTCCAAGTGGGGCTTCCCACAGTGGGCACAGTCTGTGAGTAAAGTTTCATTTGATTAGGCTTTGGGGCCCTAGAGGTATCTGTTTTCATTTTATTCTACTGACCTTAACATAGGTTAGCCTTTTTATTTTCTCTGTGACATATCTGAATGCATTTTCCAGAACACTTTGAGGCAGTGGTGATAGTAATACTGTCTGCAGTAGGCATATATCTTTAATATGGTGACCAATTGTATTAAGTTCAAATTGTTTGTTCTGGGGCTATAAACCTTGAATAAAATCCAAATTGAATGAAAGGGGGGGATTGGGTAGTTATTTTTAGTGACTGTAATTAATTGACCAAATTTTTCAGTCCTTTGTTCTACAAAGATTTCTGTACTGAAATTACTTGCAGGAGTGTTAATTGTGACTGAAATATGAGATTGAGGTTGCCTTTACATTATATTTACATATTGGTACACCTGTGGGGGGGTGAATAAAGTAAGGACTTGCATTCATGTGCTGAATTGTAAACATGATGCATGTCACTATCCAAAATATGACAGCCGTGGTCCAGTTGTGGTTGCTTGGTTGTGATAGAAGGGGAATGCTGTGAGTTACAGTAAACTGACTGAAATTTTCATATATTTTTCACTAAATAATATAACATTCAAATTTTGAGTGGTTACAGACCAATAGGTGTGTATTGAAACACATCAGTAATGAAATGCATGAAGCCCAAAGTATGGGTCTCTTATAGGATGAGGTAATAGGATTTAAAGCCCAGTATATGGATTGTTTGAAAGGTAAAGGTTAACTGAAACTAAACTCTAACTCTGGGGTTAATGGTTTAGCAGTATGCTATTGTAATACTGTTCGAACATTTGGCTGGAGGGACTGAAAATCGCGAGAAAATATCAGAGTAACCAGTTTTTGGGTCAATTTGAATTCGGGACCTTGTGAATCCGAAACAGATGCGCCAAACCAGTTCTTTTGTTTAACCATTTCTGCTAGATATTGTCCAACTGAAAATGCTACATTTTAAGGGAGAAGTGGTGTCTCTCGATGATGGCTGGTAGTAGTGTGAACTGTTGACGTGGAGGTAAAATTGTGACTGAACCCAACAAAGCAAATTTAATTTGCTGATTTTTAGGAAACCTCTTCTGAAACCCCCACCCCCACCCTGAACAGTGGGCACAGATTTGTGGATAGAACTCATGCACACAAAACTCTTTGTAGGGCTGAGTCACCATTTTATTGCCATTTCAACAGTAACCACTTTTTGCAGACAATTTTTTTGAGTTCTTCCAGTGGTGGACGTTTTGCTCTCCTATTGCTTGGTGATCAGTCTGAGCTTCCGCGTTGGTCACTTACACCCCCAGAAGTCTTGATGCCAGCAAGGCTTCCTCCTGGTAGCTTGCTCCTCCCTAAGCCATCTCAATGAATTTATGTGAATATTACATATTTTCAGTTAATAAAAGTTCAAGAACATTAGCATGTATGAACATATTTTGTTGTTAATACACATTCACTCAAAGTAGTAGTGAAATATGGCTGCTGTCACAGAAGAAGCAAAACCGTGTGCCATCTCTTACAAAACCCTACTTTAAATAAACTTGGCATTCACCTCCAGGAAGATTTCTTGGCACTTGAGTGCTGAGAATTCTATTACATAATTCAGATAAAGTTTTAAATTGAGGCTGAAGGTTAAAGTTCTTACTTGCAAAATAGTATGCATGACATACTTTGGGATTATTTTCATGACTCTTCTTGTCACCCTTGGGGAGGGGTTGGCGGCACACAGAACTTCCTGTGGTATTTTAATGTAACAGGACACAGATGATAAAATCATGTTGTTATACCCATTCATCAACTTAGTATGAAGGAGCCTTATGTTTTTTAATACTTTGAGAAAGTGTAGTCTCATCTTGCGTATGTCTTTATTTTTAAATGCACCAAGAAATGCAGCAGAAAGTGACATCATATCAGGGGAATTTTTTGTACGTGCTACATTGTATAGCCTAAAAGTCACTTCTATATGGAATATCACCATTCTCAACTACTGAACACTTCACGTGTCTGCCATTTTTTCTTTCTTTTTATCTTTTTCCAATTTTTTGCTGAAATGCACACATAATGTTTCATTTATTTATTGATAAAACTGAAAAAATTCCTGACGATGAATAGTTTTAAACATAATCTACCATCGTCAAAACCCTTTACAACTGAAAGAAGATCTTTTTTTACTATTGCAGTCCATCTTGAAGTCCTTTTTAGTTGGAGTTTGAAAGTCTGTCTCTGTTTTATATATTTAATAAGAGATGCTTGCTTTGTATTTAAAAGAAAAATTTAAAAAGCGTGATTTGCATGTGATTGTGCTTTCCTTTTTTCAGATTGTTGGATCAACCAGTGTTTGTTATGCCAGTGAACGTTCAGAAGTGAACCCAAGCACAAGGCAAATGATACTGAAGACAAGAAATGTGAGCATTTCCTACCCCAGCAAATTGCTTTGCTTTGTATATATAACAACATAGGAATGGCTGAAAGAATTCTCATGAAGTTTTGTATAATTATGTCTTCGCAGATGAATATCCTTCCAAGAACTGCGGTTTTGGAGTAGTCTGTGGTGGCATAATGCCCATATAAAATTTCATGAAAATCATTCTGCCAGTATTAGGTTTTTATATGCATTGTATACACGCAAATATGCCATCATGATGATATCAATCACTGCAGAGAATCATGGACAGTGGTTTCATCCTCCACATCCTGACATTCGAGCATCCATTATGTTGGACGAATTGTAGGAAATCAAGAAATACACATCTGCTGTCGCCATATCATCATAAATGATTATGGGTAGTGGCATCATCGCAGAGGATCATTCTCTCAAGTCACAATTTTCAGCATCCATCACATTGGTAGTACCAACTGTGTGAAATTGAAAAGTACAACTTTTGACAGTCTTCCAGTGGCGTAACTTCCATACAAGATCCTCTGATGACTTGTGATGTCTTTGTACATGTAACGTGAGAACCACTCACCCATTAACCTCCAAAACTGATGATGTCATAGCTCAGTGTCATCGTAGATGACGTGACAATTATGAAATTAAAACAAATAAGGGATTTATATGACTGTTGATTTATTTTTCCGCGGCTACCACGCTATGAGCAGTGTTCTTCCACTACTCCACCCGACGAAAGTAAAATCTTGGCGAATGCACTATAATTGTCACACTATGCATGCATTTGCTTTATTTTCTATGTAAATTATGTACCTGAGTAGGATATCAGGTTTTCACGGCAGTAAGTCTGAAGATGGCTGTATTCTGAGTTGTTGCACCGTGTAATCTGGTAGAAGTTTACCGACATTTCAGAGGTTTTTGCTACCTCCATTATCGGGGCGATCGTCGCCCTGATGATGGAGGCGCAACAACCCAGAAGACAGCCATCTACTTACCCGAGTTTCAGAGTTTCTTTAAGGCCAGTCTAAAACCAGAATATATTGTTTTTCAGTTAACATTCTGCAGCTACATCGCCGTAGATGAGACAGTAAGTTATGCTCCTCATCCTCAGGATCCGACCAAAACTCTGCTAAAGCAAGAGGCTGTTGTGACGGTAAAAGGAGTGCCACTTAATAGCTATGTGGAAGACCTCCTGACCAATAGAATTTCACTCAATGCAGGAAAGGTAAAGTATAATAAGTGCTGCCATCATTTGTAATAAAATCGCTGTTGTGACCTTGGTATAATAAAGGTGCGGCAAATGAAATGATACTTACAACAGTTTATGGATCAAAAATTAAATCCGAAGCAGGTCCAAACCTCTCCCATGACATGGTGTATTCACGAGCGGAACGTCTGTTCCGCAAATGAATATGAATTTAACATTCAGTGAAAATGGATATGTTCTAATTACTGAAATGAACAATATAATTGCAAACATCGGCTTTGTATTAGCTATGCTACCTAAATAATTTATTAAATATGTTTAAATTGTTTACTTTATTGTAAGTTTTTTGTGCTGTGCTATTACCGAGGCCCGTATAGCAGTCGGGCAGTAGTTACATTAATGTGATGCAATATAAAATTACGTAGATTGAAAATAATAATAACAATAATCTTGGCTTTTCCTTAATATAAAAGGGGTTTCTGCTTATTTCCAGGGCAGACAAGCGATTGAATGGGTGATTGACAAAATTGACGCTGAAGTAAAAGAAATTGCCAACACCGCAGTCAAAAGTACCGATGAACTCTTCACGCACACGAAGAAGTCTTTCGATGATATCACGTCAACAGCTCGCAAGTCGATGGATGATATATCATCTGCTGCAAAGAAGTCTTTGGATGACCTACAAAATCTGGCCAGTGTACCAACACGAACTAAACAAAATTTACCAAAGATTTAACATTGATTACGTTAGATAATTGTAATTCAGACCGATTCATTTGTTATAAGCAAATGGTATTATAACATTTTGTTTAGTTTCACATGTCATGAGTTGTAAGTTAATTTGTAGGTTATACAGTTCGACGTTGTACCAAAAGAAACAGACAATAACGTGCCTTTCATTGTAAATTATGGCGGTATGGTTTCATTATTCAAGCTGTTTTATCTCGCTCATCCAACCCGATCAGCCAAAGTAAGAGAGTTCAGGCTGGCTGGCCCAGCTGTTTGTAACATTTTCTTGTATATTTTATTTAATTCTGATGGCAGAACTGTGCAGAACATTTGTAAAGACATGTTATGTTTACAGTTCGTGTTTCTTGGCAAAATGTAACTGCTTTCAAAAATTACAAAATTTTTTCCAATTTGCTTGTGATCATTGGTTTATGCCGAAGAGAAATTAACAAAGTAAAGAATTTTTGCAACTTGAAGAAAATATAAATGAAACATTTTCTTTCTCAGTTTTACACGCAGCTTTCCATTAAATAAGTGGACTGAAAACTGTTTTGCACATGTACATCAATGGTAACATTCCTCATATCTGCACAGCTGAAGCAAACAGAAGTATGTATATTTTTTAATGCAGTTTTGCTCTCTGTTCATATATCGCCGAGCACGCTTTGATTAAGTAGCAATGCTGTCTTATAATAAGTTAAAGAAATGCTGTGCATTTCCTACGCTACAAAATTAATTATTATTCGACGCTTCCACAGCACTCTGTAGATAACTGTTGTGCAAGTCACGGTCAACCTTTACTGTGTGGGAACGGGATTTATGTCCCCCTGCCAGTTGGACTTTGGCTTGGCGTTAACCGCTCAGCTTCATGCTAGTGTGATGTACGGGACAGCTGGATCGCGCATGAGCCATGTTGTAAGACTTGAGGTTCTCACAGCGGTAAGTATGAAGATTTCCGTCTTCTGGGTTGTTGCGCTGTGTAGTCTGGTCGATGTTAACCAACGTTTCAGAGGTCATACTGCCTCCGTCATCGGGGCGATGAATATACCCAGAAGACAGAAATCTTCATGAGCCATGTTGCTCAGGTTGTAAAGGTTCATATTAGAAATGGTACAGTAAGTTGATAGTGTGACATATTGGAACAATAGACATGTATGCTGTTTATAATATGATCTTGGGAGAAGATTTTTATGTTCCTGTACCAGTTTAACTATTTTATGGAAACAGTAAACAACTTTTATCATGGTCTGGACTGTAGCTGGTACTTATTATCTTTTGATTTAAAAATTGAAGGTTATTGTGGAGAATATATGCACTAGAGTAGATGAACTTTTGTAAATAGCTAAAAAGAGTGACCGTATATACTGAAATTTTCCTTCACAGATGTCTCTGTGATGCATTATGTACAACAGAAATACAGATGATAAACAAACTGACTTTTTCAATGCCTGCAGACGTCAATTTATATCCCAGTCCTATTTAACCTTCCCTATTTGTTTGTACTTGTTTGATTTTATTTTGTTTGGTGCCAAGAAGATGTATTTTGGCTGTTGAATTCTACTGTGATTTAATTCGTAACTATTATGGTTAAAGTACAAAGTATGTAGGATCTGAGGTGGCGAGTCTGAAGATGGTTGTCTGCTGGGTTGTTGCACTGCGTATTCTGATAGAAGCTTACTAACATTTCAGAGGTCCTTGCTGCCTCAATCATGAGTGCAACAGAACATCACAATGCTGTAAGGCATTATTTGAAAGATTTTTAACGTACCATTAGTGGATTATTTTATTATATTTTATTCACTAGTTTATCAGTGACAAAATTAAATACCTAATGCATATAACAATTGTTATTTGAATCAAAGATGTGGAATGGCTTGGGCACAATTTGGTTGAATCTGATGTCCATTTTGGTTGAAACATTTACTGTAATATCAATGAACACTTGTAAAATAATGAGAAGTGTGTTAACAAAAGAGACATTGATTATAAAGTTAAGAATACATAAACATCACACTGGGATGCTACACTACAGTGTTCTGTGAAATTTGTTTCTTCAGTAAGTGTATATGTCATTTTTGTGAAAATAGGCACAAATAACAAACTGAATTTGATAATGCTCTGGTTTACTGTATTTGGTAAGAAAAATCATTGTCTTCATCAACAATATGTTTGAAATTCAAAGTGTCACAAAAGGAAACATTTGAGTAACAAAACTTAGACATTCACACATCCAAAGTTATGCTTCATATACTGCCTTAGTAGGTAAACACTTAAGAAATTTTTTACCATTAGTGTGATGTTTTTTGGGTCTGCAGGTACAGAATGGTTTCTGTCTTATTTGGATTTTTGCGGGTTAAATTCCGCGCCCTTCCAAATTTCAATGTCAGATGTCGCAGTCTGCTGAATTTTTATTAGGGCATGGGGGGGAGCTGCAGTCGTCGACGGAATGATGCGTGATTGGCAACCGAATGTTTTTTGTGGCTGAACGAGTGCTCCCAGCGCGTGTTCAAGAACCGTCTTACTGGCAGAGGGGGAGAAGAAGGCGGCACATGTTTGATGTAATCACTACTGACTGGAGGAGAGTAGTGCAAGGTTCTAGTGAGGTTACGCCTTGTTTTGGTATGCGAATGGCAGTATGACAATGGATTTGGAACAAGAAACACGAATACGATATCGTCGAACAAAGAGTGTCTCTCGAGCCGAAGATTTACAAAAGGAAGAAGCTCGTATTAGACGAAAACAACCAGACAAACCGTGAGTAACAACACCATAAAAATAGAATCCTTATCTTCCTTGTGAGAAGGGCGTCATCTGAAAAGTGAAAGCTACTTGCGTAATAGAAATGTGTTGTGACCAACAATTAAGCGGATCATTTGAAAACTAATTTTTCGCAACAATCGCTTGTTTATTCATGTAAGTGAATGTTGCTGTCTGTGTTAGTGAGCATAAACGGCAAACAACGTACTAGTGCAGAAAGTACAAGAATAACCGAGTTTTTTAAAAGACTACAAGCATGTTTCCCATTTATATTGTAGAAATGACGTCTGTTTTGCAAATGCACGTAACTGAACGCACAGTAGCACATTGGTTACACTTGATAATTAATTTTGCAGTCCCACCTGCCTTATGTTTACATATTTAGGTTTATGTCATGTAATTTAGAAGTTGGGTTTGTATTTTGTGTCATAAACTAATTGACATAAATACATGATGGTGTTAGTGATACGTTCATTGAGTTAAGTAATCTAACCCCAATTTATATATAACTGCGGACAATGCAGTTATGTCTGAAGTAGGGTGCTTGCTAAGCTGTAGTTAACTGATCTACCAAGGTCACTCATCATAGATGGAATGAGAGATGTAAAAGTATGATTACATTTTAAACCCTGAAAATGAGGTTGTAAGATTGGGCTGTTCAGTGACTTGTTCCTTTTACATATGTTGAATTTGCAGATTATGAATGGCAACTGAAGCCTAAAGAACAAGTTAACAATTTAGATTAGATTGTATTCAATAAACCACATCCAGAAAATGGTATGAAATGCAATACAGAAACATGTAACTAAAACATAATATAGTACAGTAAGCTTAATCACATATGTAATTACATTATTAACAACCCGTTAGTAATTGTAAAAGCATACTGTACTCAATATATATGTTTATTATCATATTAATATATGAATTATACCATAGTGTAGACAGACAGAAAACAAAAGTTATGATTTGGCACTTCTTGGGTTTAGGAATAATAATTTTTTATGATATTCAGCAGTATGTAATGAATGATAACCTTTTAGGCATGTTGCATGTTCATCTGTTTTAATTCATTGTCCTTGGACATTGAATGAAAAATACGTGAATTTGCTCTGTCACCATTAAGTTAAAGTGCATCATTGATCAATGTTCAGAATAGCTGGATATATTCAGGTTTCTTCTCTTATGGCCCATTGTATGTAGTTGTTTTCAAATTTTGAATTTCATTTTCAGCATTTTATGTTTAACCCTTTATGATGATATGATATATGATGTGATGGAAATATGATATTCAGTCAGCCATAAGGCCTACTGTACAATTTCAGAGGGTTGGGAATGACTCCCTGCTTTAACCCTTTGTGGTCACAGAAAGTGATGTACATTAAGACATATGCAATGATATCTGTCTAAGAGGGATTAACTTAAATGAATGTAGTAAGTATACACTAATTTATCATTTTATGAAAGGGGGCATTCTACGAAAGGCATTCATCAAGCAAAAAATATCTCAACAGGTGAATTTCTGTACATATGTTGTTGGAACATCTCTATCTTTGCGCAACTGTCCTCCAGTTCCATACAATACTTCTGTTGCTTTATGATTTTTGTTAAAAAAGCTGCAGACAATTTTCAGAAATGATAATAGTTTGATGTATCATTACATACAGCAAAAGTGAAGTTGTGAGTGTAGGATTCCAGCATTGCTTATGTGAAAAGTGTTCTGTGATTAAAATACTGAATAACACTTCGTCTACTTACAATAGAGGTCTGGTATTGTGTTTGGTACTGTCCATATTTTTATGGAGTGTTTCAGGTTAATCCTTGTAGGTTGACTGTTATTTTAAGCCATACAGATTTGAAAGAGCATCCTTATTATACCTGTTTTCTATGCAACTCATATTCTTGGTATGCATAATTCTCTCTCTATATTCTTACAATAATAATTACACATTACAGATGCCACAAACCACGAGATTCACTGTTTTCATGGTCGTCTGGGTTTGACAACTTTACAGGGCTTGTCAACTGGGGCTTCCTTCTTCTCACAATGGGTGGGATAAGGCTTCTCTTAGAAAACTTCATCAAGTAAGTTCTGAAATATTTAAAAATGTTCTTTCTCCATAAATACTTTAGAGTGGAATTGCAGTAAGGCACTGATTATCCATGGTAATTGTAGAAGAATGGGCCTGGATAATTGAGAAACATGCTTAATGCAAATTGTTTTATTACAGTTATCATCATCTATGTATATAAGCAAAATTGGAACTTATTCGTATTTGTACATAGAAACATACATATTCACTTTGAATAACGTATATAAAAATATTAAACATTCTTTTTTAAATATGATGAGTCACGTTGCGCTCAATGTCAGCCAGTGTTACGAGTAATTCAATTCTAAAGGGTTTTGACGATGGTGGATTGCATTTTGCACTATCTGGAATTTTTCCATCTTCCTTGTTTATAAGAGTATACCACGATGTTTAAGAAACTGGCTCTGTTTGCGCCTTCAGGTGAGAGGTACCTACTCGGTTGGGGTCTGTCGGATAGAAACAGCCAGTTTCTGAAACATCGTCGTTTATTCTTTTAAACAAGGATGATGGAAAAAGTCCAGACAGTGAATGATTTTGAGTGTGTTATGAGTAGTTAAGAAAAATATAATTACCTATTTGAGACAATCAGAGAGGAAGTAAAGCCGGTGGCCCCATGTTGCAGATTTACAGCATGTGAAAGAATCTTACAAGCATGAGTGAGATGTTTCATAAGCAAAATTAAGTGGCAATTTCTTACCCATGTATCACCTGATTCACTACTAGATGGCTCTAGCAGATAAAATCAGGATTGAGTAGAAATTGTGCAGAGGCCATGGACTGGTCACTCACTACTCACAAATGCATACTTAAAAAAGACCAAGAAACCTCTGAAAGGAGGAAGGAAGAAGGGGAAGAAGAAGTTACAATTTATTATCATTATCAGTACTTATTCAGAAATGACAAATGACCATCGTATGTATTCAAATATTAATTTTGCTGAAATGTGTACAAATTGTTGTAGAGTTTTATAATTTTTAATTTGCTCCTGCGACAGCGTCTATCTGACACGGTTTTCGCCTGGAAGATGTAAATTTTACAGTAGGATTTTTGAAGTCACTAGCATATGTGGTGGCACTTGTGTGTAGTGCAGAAGATAAGATAAGATAAGAATCACAATTTTTTTAAAAAGCTTTGAAGTAAAGAAAATAAATGAGCTTGTACTAACTGGTAGCAAATTAACAAATCATTTTGTGGGCCTTGTTACAAACTGGCTGGATGTGGCCAGTGGACCACTGGTTGGATCACACTGGCATAAACTATTCTTGATCAAGAAAGAAACTAGTATTTGTGTGTTCACTGTTTGTGTTTCTGTATTTAACACAAGTGAAAAGGTTGACATTGTTTTTTGCTTTCCTAATATTAAATTATGTGAACAGTTTATAATAACGTCAATAACTTGTAAGAATGCATGCCTCATTTTAGACCGTGAGTCGGAAGTGCAGTAAAATCAATCCTTAGTTATTGAGCTCTCATCAATGAGCAGAGTACTTCTTATGAAAACAAGTCACTCATCTGGTTCATTACAGTATATACAAGAACCTGGACCTTATCTTTAGCCAGCTCACATCGTAGTTCTTTTTCTTCTTCTTATGATTGGAACCGCAGCCACTAATGGGTCCATTGTCCATCCCCCAGATGATATATATATATATATGTGGAAATGGAGCATTGGTGGAATAATATTGACAGGGGAAAACCAAAGGACTTGGAGAAAAACCTATCCCAGTGCCACATCCATCACAAGTCCCACGTGGACTGCCCTGGGATAAAACCTTGGCCTTTGCGGTAAGAAGCCAGCAGCCAACTGCCTGTGCTGGGGCATGGCTTGTCCCAGTTCCTTAAGATCCATTTTAATATTTCCTGCCAATCCGTGTCTTAGGCTCCAAGTGGCGTCTTTCCTTCAGGTTTTCTGATGAATTTTTGTTTGAATTTATCATTTACCTTATTTGATACACATCTTGCCTGTCTCATCCTCGATTTGATAACCTTAATAGTATTTGGTGAAGAATTTGGTTTACAGAACTCCTCATTGTGTGATTTTATCCATTCTCTTGTTACTTCTTTCCTGTTAGATAATTTTTTTTCTTCTGAAACTTTGTTTTCAGACATGCTCAATCTATATTTTTCATGGCAAATCGAAATCAGTGCTAAATTAATTTAGACTTGAGTGTATTATTTCTTGAAATAAAAAGTCAGTTTTTGTATGTGTTGTAGAACCTAATGCATGCCATTCTTGTATGTGCTGTGGAACCGTTGTCTAAAGGCCTGAAAGTGTTAAAGGAATGACTTATATTAATGGTGTTTAATGTAATTAATATTTTATATCTGAGGTGATGTCAATCAGTGATAATATGTTATAAATTTGCTTTGCTGCGATGTATTAACAGTCTTTCGGGCTTCTGTCATGTTGGTTTCAAGTTAGTAACTTAAGGATTTTACTAGGTTAAGTTTGTTTACCAATAGCCAGTCACAGTGGCCGCGTGGTCTGAGGCGTGGGCCTTGTGCCACTTGGACGCTGGGACCGTGGATTCGAATCCCACTCAAGCCATGGATGTTTGTCCGCATTTTTCTGCGTTCTGCTGTCCTGTGTACAGGGAGAGGCCTTGCGACGGGCTGATCACTCGTCCAAGGAGTCCTACCGAATGTCTAAATAGATAAAGCAACCTCCGAAAAGAGAGGAAAAAAGCAGGACAAATGCTAAAGAAAAAGAAGAATTAGTTTGTTTACCAATAAAGATGCTGAATTGTTTAATGGAACTCGGAGAGTGTATGAAGATGGCTGTTTTCTCGGTTGTTGTGCTTTGTACTCTGGTAGAAGTTCACCAACATTTCACAGGTCCTTCCTCCATCAGGCACAACTCAGACATCCATCTTTGTAATCACTGCTGTGAGAACCTCAACTCAATCTATACTTAGATTTCTATTGATTCTTACTAAAGGGAATAAAATTTCTGCTGTACAAACCACAGATATCGAGGATAAAATTAGTTTAGAGCTTGGGGAAGTTGGTAGTGAGCATGAAGTGAATGGAGTTGTCTCAGGGTTGTCCAGATTTGGGATTCGATGTTAGAGACATTGAACCTTGTAGTCAATGTTTATCCATCGTCTGTTAAAAGGCTTCCAACTTCATAATTTTCCTGTACAGATCCATGGTCAGAGCTTACCACCATCAAATTTACAGATTTACCAAGTTATAATTCTTTTCTAAGTGTTATATCTTTCCTATTCACATGCTTTGACATCTAGTCTATAAGTTGTTTTTAGTAATAAGAGATGTTGGTTGTTTGCATTCGTAAGCAAACTGATTTCTGGTTTTTATTTTCACCCAGATTAACTCATAGAAGTGAGGATGACAGAGAGTTAATGGAGTTGTCGTAATTTTAAGGAAAATGACTGTTTTGATGTCCATGTCTCAGTTTTCACTTTTATTTTCTGCTGATATAATTTACTTGTATCTTCATTTATTTTTATTTTATAAGTTCTTGTACTTTCACAGGTACGGCATCCGCGTGGATCCTGAGCAGTGGCTTATTGTTTTAACAGGTCGTCATGAGGGAGGTGCTGACCACCCTTCTGTAATCCTCCTGATGTGTATGTATCTTCCATCTAAACTTATCGCTGCAGTGTTCAGGTGTAGTCAGTGTCCATGCGCTTTCCATGTGCGCGAAATTAAACTTTAGCTTAATTATTTATCGCCATTTGCTGCAGCTTTTGACTATACTTCCTGACCAGTAATAAAACATTTTTGTTTCTTGTTTTCAACATGTTTTTCATACCTGTGGAAACATTCCTCAATTTTAAGCGATTACAATACTGTAACATACAGTTTTGTGAATGTAGTAGTTGAGTATCTGATCGGTGTGTTGATAATTTTTGTGATTTTTATTTATGTGTGTATTTAATGGGGGTCCGCACTGGCCGCGCGGTCTGAGGCGTGGGCCTTGTGCCGCTTGGTTGCTGGGACCGTGGGTTCGAATCCCACTCAAGCCATGGATGTTTGTCCGCGTCTTTCTGTGTTGTGCTGTCCTTTGTACAGGTAGAGGCCTTGCGACGGGCCGATCTCTCGTCTAAGGAGTCCTACCGACTGTCTAATAAATCAAAGCCAACGAAAAGTTGGGACCCAAGCGCTCAGGCACTAGAAGAACGGGTCGTTCCCAGTATCCGAGTGTATTTAATATCTTAGCCTTCATAATGAATTGGATTCAAAGCTTATAGTTATGTTATTTCAGGAACATAGTTAAAAAAAAATTATGTAAAACAAAGAATTGAATTTCTAATAGTGTTTTATATACTGCTAACATGTCTGTCTGTTTTATGTAAGAAGCACTTTCATGTGAGATACAATGTCTGAGGTAGAATTTATCACTTCATTTGGAAAATATGTAAGAAAAATTAATATTTTTGTGCACGTTACAGATTCTGTGGTTCCTGTTGTCCTGTGTCTTCTAATAGAAAAAGGCCTATCTGTCGTAAGTTTTTGAATTTTGTCATATTCTTAAACAGGAAGATAAGTGATATAAGTTTGTACTAACTTCAATTCACTTTTTCACCAGGAAATTATTAGTTACACCCCTGGTATGATGGCCCATGTTGTCAATCTGCTGGTGTTGGTGATGATCCCAATGGTGGTGATTCATGTAAAATCATCAGGTTTCAGCTTAAGTAAGTAAGAAAAAGTAATGTTTATTTAAATTCTGTGTTAAGATAATGAATGAGTACTTTCATGAGAATTTGGAAAGTTGGAATATTTTAAATTGTCCCTTACACTTCCAACAGCAGAGGACAATTATTCTGGTTAAAATGAATATTAGTGAAGGCTCTTGATCTGCCTCTTTGTAATAAGCATGTCTGTATAGTGTACCGAATTCTGATCTGGTTAAGCATCTTCAAGTCATTCCCTCAGAGTCACTGCACATGGAACTTTGTGTCAGAGTGACAAAATCAGTGTTGTCTAGAAATAGCCAGTCATTATTTTCATTCAGGAAATTCTACCACAGCCAGTTATAAAAATTGTACCATCACACGTGGCTTCAAAAAGTGTTAGGTTAGGTTATTAGTCTTTTGTGCATCAAAATATTTCATTCTGAGACAGATGATTTGCCACTTGGAGTTTCACGTTGGACTTTGTAATTCTGCTTTTATTTGATGTATGGGGCGTACTATTTAAATGTCCCTCATCCTCAAAGCATTAAATGTATATACTTTTAAATCGCCACGGTGGTCTAGTGGTCAGAACACTAGCCTTGTAAGCCTGGGGTCCTGGGTTCAATTCCCGGTGGTGCTCAAATTTATAACTTGTGTTGGGCAAGGCCGTGGTCTAG
This sequence comes from Zootermopsis nevadensis, assembly GCF_000696155.1. The sequence continues at coordinate 936,239 of NW_019059750.1, forward strand.
GCATCACGGAGTTTTCCTCCGGGGGCTTCCCCGGTTTCTCCGTGGCATCCCAACAATTACTCCACTCACACACAGAAGAAGGCAATGGCAAACCACTTCTGATCATCTCTGCCAAGAATGTATATATGTATGAGCACGTCCCTGACAACCTGAAGAGGTTGGAAGGATCCTGTTCATAATATATGGACCTGTCGTCAGACAGAACACTACAAATAAAAAAAACTTTTAAATGCCTATTGTATGGTAGTTTGAGGGACTGACAATGGATCCTGTCTGTTGTCGTGTTGCTTAGAATACGCTACTTTTTGATATATTTGTGTACGCTGTTTAAGAAGCTTCCTCTTACCTGTACAGATATAATAGAGTTTAACTTTATGACAAGGCCTGATAACATTATTTTGCAGTTGGTGCTACATCAGTATGTATGATATACTCCATCCTGTTCTTAAAATTGTGGTCCTACATTCAAGTGAACTTATGGTGCCGGAACAGGCGACTAAGCGTGTCCAAGTCACATCTTAGAAGACAGAGTCTTTCTTTCCATCACAAGAGTAAGTTATCCACTGTTTATTTTGTAGACGTAGGAGGAGCGAATCACGTTTTATACACTGATGACTTATAAAATACTTACATGATAACTGAGTTTATTATTTTGTGTGCCATGATGGGACTGTGAAATGTGATAAAGGATAAGAACTTTGAAGATTTCTGTCTTCTGGGTTGTTGCGCTGTGTAGTCTGGTCGATGTTAACCAACGTTGCGGAGGTCATACTGCCTCCGTCATCAGGGCGATGAGTATGAAGATTTCTGTCTTCTGGGTTGTTGCGCTGTGTAGTCTGGTCGATGTTAACCAACGTTGCGGAGGTCATACTGCCTCCGTCATCAGGGCGATGAGTATGAAGATTTCTGTCTTCTGGGTTGTTGCGCTGTGTAGTCTGGTCGATGTTAACCAACGTTGCGGAGGTCATACTGCCTCCGTCATCAGGGCGATGAATACACAGCGCAACAACTCAGAAGACAGAAAGAAATCTTCATACTCACCGCTATGAAAATCTCAAATCTTACATATAAGAACTTTCCTACAAGATTGTGGGAGATGGAGCTGTCTAATCAAACATCATACAGTACGATTAAACTCCGCTGATTCTAATATTGACTATAATAAGATTTTTGTTGTATATAGTTCCCTAATGATAACTGTAGGGAAGTTCTGCTCTAATAATAGACAGCTTTTTAATAGGCAAAGTTTGTGAGTTATTTTGCTAAACAATAATGGGATTGATGAACACGGCAACAAATGGAGCATGCATGAGAGAACTGGCAATAACAAATCAGAAGTAGAAAGTGATAGAGTTCTTGAATATTGGCAAAGATTGTTCGAATGAGAAGAGACGAGCCTAGTGGAGGTTGCATCATAGCAACAAAGTTTAGAGAAAGGGAACATTTGGTTTAGGAAAGGTGGGTATGGGGGATATTTGGAAAACCAGAGAAGGGATTGGTAGAAATGTATGAAGAAGCAAGCAGAAGGTGTGTGGATACTGAGAGACAGAATATGGACGCAAGTATGAGAGAGGAAAGATCACTGATATTTTATGATGAAATGCTGAGTAATTGGGAAGATGAATTATGCATATAAGTATGTACCCAGGAGTCTAGAGGCGGTATGGGATGGTGGAAAATGGGTATATGGAGATTAGAGGTTGTTGGGGAAATTATTGAGCCGGGGATGTGTCTTATGCGTAATAAAGGAGGAAGCTCGACTTGAATATTTATGAGATGCGAGGAAAGTAGAAGTTTGACGGTGGGGTTGATAGACGAAAGATTTACAAGGATTGAGCCATCAATTTGAATTAGAAGGATAGCTACAAATAAAGACAATGACAGACTACAGAAAACTGGGTTATATTTAAGAAGAAGAAGAAGAAAAATGGAAAAGGTTTGTGAGGAAATATGAGGAGGAATAAATCATAAACCAGGGTATAGCAAATGTAAGGTGTAGTGGTATTGCTTCAAATGAAAATTCAGCGTGCAAAAAATGTTAAAATTAATTTAAATGTTTGCAGACATACAGAAGACTAAGGGAGTCATGTCTGACATTGTTATCCATAACCAACAAATTTAATAAATGTAAGTCTGTGTGCCAGTGTCGATGAACATGACCTCCTGTGAATGTGTGTGTGTGTCTACACGATATTTTATAATATTTCTATTAAGTAAAGTCCACATAAGAATGGGAACTCGTGTTACATGCATTGCACAACATTTTGTTGACCATCAACTAGCAGTATTTAGCTGCTTTTAATTCAGGTATTTGAAATATTATTAAAAATGATGATGCCTGCTTGTAGAGATGATGTGTGTTTGTGTGTGTGCATGCATGCTTGTGTGCTCATATGTGTTTTAAAATGTGCTGTTACTATAATTGTTTTGAAAAGTACTGCTGTATTTTATTTTTCATGAATCTTAGACTTAATTTAAGTAACAACTCCTGTTAATACAAAGACTTAATCTAGAAAATTTCTGTTTGAAGATGCGTCAGATGATGCTGCAAATGGATCAGTGGACCATGAAGAAAAGAATGCTGAAACCAGTTTAGTCCATTATCCAGATAATCTGAATCTGAAGGATATTTTTTATTATATTCTTGCACCTACTTTGTGCTACGAATTGAACTTTCCTAGAACGAACAGGATTCGTAAGAGGTAATATCACACATTATGTTTGCATGAAGAGGCTCTTATTTTATTAAGAACGCCTTCGAAATTCACATAAAGTTAAAGTGTTTGTTTTGAGGATGAAGGGAGAGAACATGAAGTATTTATGGTGAGTCAGTCTTGCCATTTTATGAATAAATTTTGGTGTTTTTGGTGCTCAGCATATGATGATATATGGTGTAAGGCCACAGTTCCTGCCTGTGCTGTGTCACGAGGAACACCTTTGGAATTTCAGTGTACCTTTCCACCGTCACTTAATGTTTTCATATATTTTGAAATATGCGCATAAATGTTCTATGAAGAAAAGTATTTTCATTTACAGGTTTTTAGTGAAACGAATGGTAGAAGTGGTGGTTGGATTTCAAGTGATGATGTGCCTATTTCAACAGTGGATTATTCCATCAGTAAAAAACTCACTCATACCTTTCTCGGTTAGTATAAAGACAAATACTCTTTTACTGTACATCATCTGTTTGATTATGAGGCTGTTGTTAATAGCGAGGAAGACACTTGTTTCTGACAGTCGTGATATATATTACTTTATTTGGTTATGTATCTGTTTCAGAACATGGATGTAGCAAAAGCAACAGAGAGACTACTGAAACTTGCCGTAAGTTATTTAACTTTATTTTTTTCTGGTGTCACTATGTTCGTATTCTTCGTAACTCCGACGTACTTACTTTTATTGCAGATACCAAACCATTTAGTTTGGTTAATCTTCTTCTATTTGATGTTTCACTCATTTCTAAACTTGATTGGTGAGATGTTGCATTTTGCTGATCGAAATTTCTACTGTGATTGGTGGAATGCCAATAATATTGATACATTTTGGAGATCATGGAACATGCCTGTTCACCGTTGGGCGTTAAGGTAAGAAAATTGTTGCTGAATATTTGTTTTTAGTTTGATGGTTTTCCTTTGGCTACACAATTAATTTAATATTAATGTTGATTTGTAATACTGATTTCAGACATTTATATATACCGCTGGTTGAAATGGGTTATTCCAGGACCGCAGCAGGTGTAGCTGTTTTCTTTGTTAGTGCATTCTTTCACGAGTACCTCGTCAGTGTGCCCCTCAGAACCTTCAAAACATGGGCATTCATGGGAATGATGGGGCAGGTAAGTTGTTCTTTTAATGTACGTGTGTAGTATAATTACTAGAGATGTGTGTCCAGTAAAAGTGCTATGTTTTCTGTTCACTGAAGAAAATGTGTCCATATACACAGGTACCAACACGAACGTAAAAAAGCTTGAACATTCTGCTGAAGGTTAATAGGTGAGAGGGGGGGTTATACTACCCTTTCAAAAATTTGGGGTCCTGGCATGCAAACAAATCAGACATTTTTGTAATTTTTGTTAATGTGAATATCATTTTTAGTTTTGCTAATTTTACGTACATCGGTGGATTATTAGTTTAACTGTCATCAGTTCCGCGCTGTACGTATTGAAACGTGTTTTTCATCTGGCACCATATTTTGAGCGTAGAAAGTGTAGGCCTGACTGACACCTCAACACTCGTAAGGTCAGACTTTCAGATTTTCGCCAGTTACTGTACAGTTGAAAGGAACTTCGTTGTGGTTCAGTGGATTTTCATTTCTGTTGCTGTTGGATTTACTTGCTACGGTTCAGTGGGGAAATGAAGTGTTTCTCCACGTTTGACGCAGGACTACAAATTTATGAAGTATTCCTGTACTAGAGAAAGTGTTTATGTTTCTTATAAGTTTGATCTTGATGTTCGTTTGTTGGTGATACTGCAGTTAAAAATCTAGTTTCCTACCCACATGACAGACGTTAACTAAAACATGTAGCAAAGAGTGCGTGAAACCAAGAGGGAATGTGGACAAAATACGTGATGGCGCAAAGTGTAGGTTCCGATAGTAGCTATGTATAGTGACCAATTGTTACTGCAGAACTATTCATACTACACAAATTTGTTGTGATTTTGCATACTTCATTGACCTTGCTCCAATATTGCTGCTACAAATTTATTACTGGAGTTCTTAATCCCACCCAGCCTCCTGTCCAGTAGGTACTAGGGGCTCTTCCCTGGGGATAAATTAGCCAGAGCATGAAGCTGACCACTCACTTTTATCTAGTGGCAATGTTAAAAAGGCACTCCCCTGTGTCATGTTGGCCTTGTGTATAAACACAGACTTAGCCACTTTACCTTCATCCCAGAATTTAATGGAGAAACTCAGGAATGTATGAAAAATCTGAGTCAGGATAGCCAATCTTCAGGCTGAAATTCATGCCAAGAAACTGAATCTGAAACAGGAGCACAACTTGTTACTCCACAGAGTTCGGTAGGAATGTCCATTAAGTTTCCACTGAATGCACTCATTTTTATGTGTTCTTTGCACAGTGTGCACGAAATTAATTCATGTAGGGCTGGGTGGTCATGTATGTCTGTCCGCATGATTCAGGTAGAGAATTGCTGCATGAATTTGAATGAAATGTTACCAAATTTCAATTTCCTACAATTGTCAATACGAACATGATGGACAGACTGGAATTGACACTGGCACTGCTTGTAATAGGGCCATACAATGATGTATAGTTGTAGATTTTTGAAAAATACAAAACATTAGTTTAGTAATTTTAGGTTTTGTACAATTATTAGCGCTCAGAATTCAGAATTTGCATGGAATGCGTGTGCGTATTCTGGTATGGATTACACCTTTCTAGTCTTGTTAATTATATCTACGTGTATGTAACTGTGTTGTAAACATGATCTTGCCTGGATAAAACTTCTTTTAAACTATAGGGTTGTAAAAATAGTTATGATATTGTGATATTGTTTGGGGTGGTTAGTTTTCTTACTGTAAATGTCATAGTGTAGAAATTTTCAAGTTAAGCCAAGCCTGTGTTTGCTGGGTAGGGTTGTCAGGTACAAAATATCCTCTGGTTAAATGCAGATATCTGCTCTCAGAGGAAAGGTCTGTTCGTGAATGACATGCTTTATTTAAAAATACAGCTTTGTCAACTGGTTTACAAATATCCTCTGTTATAAAATTCTAGGTACGCTACTGGTCTGCGCACTTTGATGCTATGACAATTTACTACATTCATATATAAGTATTCATTACAGTGCCTTTCTAACACTTTAGTCTCATTTCTGTTACAGATTCCGCTCTCAATTTTTAGCAAATTCATGGAGACGAGATATGGTCCTCGATGGGGCAATATAGTAGTGTGGGCCTCTCTGATCCTTGGTCAGCCTCTCTGTATTATGATGTATTATCATGACTATGTCATCACGCACATAGGGGAAGATCTGATAGATGGATATGGTCATGTCTGAACCTATGCACAGTGTATGATTACTTCGAATTATTTTGTAGAAATTATAGAATTATTGGTGTTAAGTTCATACTGTTTTTTGGTCTTGTACAAGTTTGTTATGATTAATATTAATGTTCTAATGTTGTTAGACCTCATAATTATGTGTTATTTGCTAGTTTGGTTTGCATCGAATGCATAATAATAATGTGGCATACCTGTTGGTTTATGGTAGTGTGTTGTTATAGGTTAAAGCTCTTCTATGCATCAGTTTTAATACTGAAATAGTGTTCTTGACATTACATTCCATTTTAAAGACCTGAACCAGCCTGATTATGTCAGAAATAGTGTTCTTGACATTACATTCCGTTTTAAAGACCTGAACCAGCCTGATTATAGTTTATCACATTATATCATCACAAAGAATTTATATTTATTTCTAAACTTTTCTGTGACTGGTAAGCATGTTCTTGTGTGAGGAATGAGTTAATTCAGTGACAGTGAGTCTGTATATATTTAAGGAAGAAAAAGTTGTAAGTATATAATATTCATAGTAATTTGAAGTCTGAATCTGTGTCTGTTTATCTACAGGCTCTGCGATATGATTTAGCATATCAGAATGCTCAATACCTTCGTCTTCGGTTGCCGCTAATATGGTATTTTCAGACTCTCTGATTTATGTTACGAATGTGAACTAATCCTGTACTTATGATATTGTTGGTGCTCTGTAAGAATGGCTGAAGTCAAACAGTAATTTGTAGGGACCTAACCTTTTCATAGCAGGCCTCATATAGATACGTTGTTTGGTGCAGTATATCGTGAAAGTTTATTTGTACATTTGTCATGTTAAGTTTGTATGTTAATAGAATATATGTATATTTTTAGTACTGCAGTACAGTAGTGTGTACTTGAATATAATTGTTACCAGTAATACCATAACTTTCAGAAGACTGCAATATGCTTACCGAGAGCTGCATTTGTAATGTAAACCAAATGGCCGTAGTGTTCATATTTTATTGTGATTTAGAAGATGTAATATTTTCCCCAAATAATTTTTTTTTCTAATCAGTATACCTAGTTACAGACACACACTTGCATGTAGTGAGAGGAAATTCTGATTCAAAGCAAGGTTCAGCAATGTGCTGGATTTTGAATTTTTTATGAACTCACTGGTTCAATACATTATTCAAACTGACAAGACAGCAGGTATGTATGACACAATGAAACCTATTGTAGAAGTTACCAAAAAATGTTCAGTCACATAAGAAACTTGAGTGAGTCTGTGGATATATATATATACAGTACAGATATTTACAAAGCAAGGTTCAGCAATGTGCTGGATTTTGAATTTTTTATGAACTCACTGGTTCAATACATTATTCAAACTGACAAGACAGCAGGTATGTATGACACAATGAAACCTATTGTAGAAGTTACCAAAAAATGTTCAGTCACATAAGAAACTTGAGTGAGTCTGTGGATATATATATATACAGTACAGATATTTACGGAAGAATGGTCGCCAGATTAAGGACTTCAACAGCACGTAGAATGCTTTATGCACATAATGTGTGAAATCGGTGCTTTTCATCTCATCTGTTTTATAAAAAAAGGAGTATTTTTAAGATATGATTAATATTAAGAAAAGTAAAAAGAAATGTTTGGATGTTAATGCATGAAAGTATGTTGGTATTTCAGTGCCTCCTGCTACATTTCAGTACCACAATTAAGAATTAAAATATATTGTACTATGATCTCAGTGTAATGGCAGATGTGTGATGGACGGTTTGTCACGCCGAGACAGAGAAAGCTAAAATACTTTGATGCTTGGAGATTTCAGATGGACGGTTTGTCATGCCGAGACAGAGAAAGGTAAAATACTTTGATGCTTGGAGATTTCAAACTTGAACTTGAGTTCCATGAATTATAATGCTAAAAGTCAGCAGCATCATGCACAGACTTATTTTTCTCTGTCTCTTTCATGAAATAACTGAAACACTTTAAAATTAAATTTCTAGCAAAATCTGTTGTTGAGTCTTTGGTATTCTATATTTGAAAACATAGTAAAATGCTACTAAATTTAAACAAACCATTGGAAACATTTTATTTACACTAACACACATACTAAGTTCTTAAATGTGTGAAAGCAGGCAGGCAGTACAAATATTTAAAACTAACTGATGCTGATTTCTTTGACTCTTGCGTGTGGTTGCACAACTAACGGCTACTCACTGTCTTGTTTGAATCCTGGAGATAGAAAGGAATATGGAAAGTGTGTAATGGAAATTAATGAAGAAGAGACAAAGTATGGCATCAGAAGAATGAAGAAAGATACAAAATGTTCACAGATTTTGTATCACTTCAAAATTGCAGTTAAAATCTATTTAACTGCAGATTGAACTTTACCTGTTTTTCAATTATAAATGACATGTAGTCATATGAAAGCAATAGAAATACTACCACCAATGAGCAATACATTTAAAACAGGATATAGTTACTAGGTGAAAAATACTACCACCGAAACGCCGTTGAAACAGCGTACCTGATTTTTGTTTTCATTGTTAGTCTATGCATTTTCAAAATGTCTCCACAAATTACATTAATTTGTAAAAAGTATGTTTTTAATTATGGCACCTTGTTTATTTTATATTCTAATATAATTTAGTTTTGTTTAAACCTCTTATATTTTTCATATGTACAAAAAGAAAGTGTATATTTTGTATACAATTGCATGTTATGATTGGTACAAAATGTTAAAATGTTGACAGGTTTTGCTGTTATAATAAACGGAATTTATAACCAACTGCAAAAAAGTATTTTATTTTGATTGTTTTTCATATTCAGTGACATAATGTGCGTTTAGTTCTCGGACAAGGCTTACCTTGCTACCAGGGCATCTGGAGTGTATACAGTCACTTGTCAGGTAGTACATTAAATTAGGTGATGTCCACGGTATTTCCATTTTATAGTTCATCAATCATATTACAGTAGCGTAATTAAGGTGGGAGGGGACTGGGGGGGTTATGTCATGGTCAAATGCACATGTGGATACAGAGGGGGTTCCCATTGTACATCTTCAGGACACATGTCACTTTTTGCATGCAGGGGCATAATACATTCCTTTTTCTACTACCTGGCTAGTAGTAATTAAGTTTTTAGCCAGTGAGTGGAAATGAGGCTGCTATCTGAGCTTGGCTATGAGGAAGTGAGGTTGTAAAGCTCCTACTCATTCTTGACCTTGGCGTTAGAAGGGAGTGAGCGGCTGGCATCAAACCCTGGTCGCGCTTTACTCCCAGGGAAGGGACTCCTGGTACCCATTGGATAGGAGGCTGGGTGGGCCCCAGAGCTAGTCTGAATTCGGAGGCTAGACGATAAATCCCGTGCCCCTGTTGGGGATCATACACCGGTCGTCCAGTCTGTAATCAGTCACTATACTGGTTGAACTACCCCTTCGTCGCTTATTATTAATATTAGGAATGTAGCGTGATGTGTATTGGGTGCTTATTTGATAGCGTAGTTCAAAATTTTGAATTGGATTTTTTTCTAATTCTAATTTTTGATCAATTCCATGATAGTGTGTTTAATTTGTTTGTTGTGTCTAATTACCTCATATAATCTAAACAAGCATTGGCTACTGTTCCCTTGAATTTAAATTTCGGCAGTCATGTAAGATAAATCCGAATAGTTCCATCAAGGCTACTGCACTCTACATCAGAACGAACTGAATCAAATTTTGCAGTTGGTGGCATATTCTAGTACAAGTGCTTTTGAACAAAAGCAGATTTCAAGTTCTCACGATAGCAAGTATGAAGATGACTGTCTTGTAGGATGATGTGCTGTGTAGTCTGCTAAAAACTGACTGATATTTCAGAGGTGCTCACTATTTCCGTTGTCGAAGCCATCGTCACCCGATGATGGCGGCAGCGATAAAGTCTTGTAAACTACTTTTTGTATGTTTCTGAACCAGTCTTATTTATTCATTTATTTATCCTTTCACTTTATTGTAATTAGAATGTTACATTTTAATATGTGTTGTTACATCCAAGATATTTAAAACAGCTAACTTGTTCACTAATTTTGCTGCAATGGGGTTTTCCCTTGAAAAGTTATTTTGTTCTTCATAGGAGAAATTTCCATGTTAAAATCACAAATACTATTTTCCAAGTAGTATACTGAGCATTGCATTTCATTGTATGAGGCTATCATAACGACCTGGTCAGCTGTGAAAAGTAAGGTGTCTATAGTTTTAAATTTCTATTTATAGCTGTGCTGCTGCTTGATGCATGTTTACGTTTTATAGCCCTATCATTCATATGAACTGTAAATAATAAATGAGAAAGACTTGATTTATAGGTTTCTATTCTGCTACTGTTATCCAGTGTCATTTATAAGTGATATGTATAGCCATAATTAATGATTCAGTACATGATGATTTTGAAGGATTTTTTTAATATGGTACTGCATTTAAAAAAAATACAGGGAAAAGTAAATTCTGACTTTATCTAGAAACATTAATTTGTGTTTCCAGTAAATAATTATAATACGAGGGTCACTCCAAAAGAGTTGCCCCACATTTTTAAAAACTTTCTATTCCACAGCTTTCCTTTTTTCAGTTTGTAGGTATATTCTTCCCGCTTTCATTCATGCTTAGTTCATTCACGTCCCGGTAGTGGCGTTGTTATACCACATATTAAAAATGGCGTCTGTTTTTGTTGTGTGTTAGAAGCAATGTGTTTTGTTATTGAATTCTCGATGTGTGAGAACGAGACACTGGGAAACATCCACAAGTGACTGCAAAAGGTGTATGGGGATTATGCTGTCGATCGCAGCACAGTTGGTCGTTGGGTTAAGCGATTATCTGGGTAAGATGGAGTCTCTTGTGGCAGCGGCGAAAAATTGCCTGAGGAATGCAGGTCCTTAGTTTCACAAGGCGAGTATACAAGCATTTGTTAAGAGGTGGAAAAAATCAGTTGAGAGTGGAAGTGATGATGTGGAAAAATACGATTTTCCTCCTAAAGGAGATACCTATAAAATGTATCAATAGCAATGCTATAGAATAAATGATTTCTCAAAAAAATGGGCATTACTTTTGGAGTGACCCTCATATTTAGTGGTGTGCAAAATCACAATGAATGTGTTTTGCAAACTACCTGCTTTCCACTAGAGTTCAAATTCCTATTCTTGTCAGTACTCTGAATTTATTCAGGGATATGACTTTTTTTTTTCTGTTGTAAATGTAGCACAACATAAACGCATTCTGGGCCTTCACATCAGGCATATTATTAAGATATTAAAGAAAAAGAAAGTATCCTCTAAAGAACATTTATTGCTTCTCTTAAGAGAAGTTACACATCTTAGCGACACAGAACATCAAAATTAAAAGTTATCCTTAAGTGTTTAACATTTACATAAGAAACAATTTAAAGATATTTATTTAATCACATGAAACAATCTATTTCCTTGAAATATGTACTCTTTCTTCAAGCTATCCTATTATACAGTGCATATTTTTATCGTGATAGTGAACATACTGACATTGAGTTGACATGTAAAATAATGACGACTGGCTTGTGCATGTATTTTGTTCATATAACATAAAATCCAACACAGTTGGACCCTTAATTCAATCTTCTAACCCATTACCATAATACTGTGAATAAAGTACTGTTAAGTATTATAGGCCATGACTTATATGATTAATGATGTAAGGGATGAGCATAATAACAATGCAGTAAAGCATAAAGGACGCATTGCTCAGCTGTATACTTCAAAGTGTGACCAAATAATCACATGGTATCTTACTATTGCTATGTGATTTTTAGCATTTTATACACACATCTGGTTTGCTACACTAACAGCATCTTTGTTTTTTAAGTAGTGACTGTGCATTTAAGTTACTGAAAGATTCAACCCTGTAGTAGGATTGCATGTATATGGTTCTAACCCAGGGTACATGTTTTATGTATCTTTCAATTCACTTCCTTTTTCAATTAATTGGATGAATGAAATCAAATATATGAAACTAAATACAACATTAACAATGGCCTTAATTTAGCAACAGTTCATATATAGCATAATTTGTTATCAAAGTCTGTTCATTTTGTTAGGCAGCATAAACTCAGTACTTTGTACAATATTACTATGTTACAATTAACAATCTTTTAAACATTTGCTCTTGAAGCAATAAATATGGAGTCAATACAATATGACTGGAAACTATTTACAAATCAATGTATGAAATTAAATGACAACAGTGGAATAAAGGTACCTAAGGACAAGATTTGATATGGCTTGCAAAAATATTTATCTGAAGTGAAGGCAGAAATTTGACTTATAACATGGAGAACAAAAGTTTAAATGACAATTTAAGATCTCTGTTCATCAAGCATTAACATCAACAAAGAAAGCGTGAATGTATTGAAAACTCAGAGCAGATTTAATATCTAATCAGAACTAGAGTATTATTTATTGTACTTCCAAAAATGACGTGTATATTGAATACCCAAAGCAAATTTATTATCTAAGAACTAGAGTATTATACACTGTACTATAGTATGTACTAGTGATTATGAATGAAGTTCTAGGGAGTCATTGGGTCTCAGCATATCCCTGCATGCCGGCCTTTATCTCCCTCCATTGAACGATGAAAAATCTCACTGCATCTATCCTTATTTTTAATGTCCTCTTGTGAAACATGTTAGTCAATCATCAATTCAAAATGTACTGACCCTCGCCTCTCAGCACGATCATGGCGAATGTTGTGTGCCCATGCCTTACATTCAATGTTGACCAACACTCCAGCTGAAATTATAACAAACAAATTCTTTGTCATGGATGTTATTGATCAGAAACTAAAGAAGCGTGCAAGTCATGATTTATGTCAAATTAAATCGACCTTTATACATGGAATTCATTACTGCACTTTAGGCAGTGCATTTGAATTAGCATGTGGAAAGTTTGTTTTATTATTCTCCTCATTAAAATGATCGGACCAAAAATCAGAACTTACCCATTATAAAACATTAGATTAACAATTAAAATTTCTGTAGAAGTTTTAAAAATTATACAGGATGTAGGATGTTTGTAAGAAATATCACTCAGATGAACTCATTCAAAGGCCATGAACCAGTTCATTTTTGTAACGAGAAGTAACGACTACGGGCGAACGGGCACTGTTTACACCTTGTTGACCGCGGCAATGCCACGCCCGTCCACCCCTCGCAGTCTTCGGAGGTCAAGCAGGCCGAGGCGAACGAGATAGTTAATGGCATGAAGAATAACGGTTATCCAGAAGAACGGCGGAGACCTTCGTTTCTGTGTGAACTGCAGAACGCCACATAGGATTGTTCTCGACTTTAGGCTTTAAGAGCCCTGCACCCCAACTACAAAGATGAGACAGTGCTCTCCACCGGTTGGGAGTTGTGGCAGTTCCTTTATGTGCTTTGGCCCCTGTAACGCTCAGGCAACATTCAAAAATGGTGATTACAATCGGCTTGTCCTGATACAGTCACTTTCTTACTGATAAAGGGTGGGGGAGAAATTACCCAACCTAACCTAAAATAAATACACTACTGTGACCTCTTCCAAGGGTATTAGAGCCAGCCATTGGTCGCAGAGGATACAGTAGAATCCCCATTCAACATTTCTGTAGGGGACAACACATTTGAACACTAAACTGAGGGAAACCTGAAATGGAGAGTATTTAACGCTGTGATAATGGGTACATGGACGACAGAATTTGTTTCCTAGATGAGGGAAATACTTCCATCAGGATGCATTTAATGGGGGTTATACTCTGTCTAATAGTAAAAAGTGAACTTACTGGTAGGTCTTTCAAACCACACTGCAACCAGAGGACTGAGATATCCTTCTTTGTTTGCGAATGGGAAGAAGTAGCCGGGGAACCCTCGTCTAGGGATGTACTGGATAGGCCCCATGTTCTCCACGTCTGCTGGATTCTCTCCTTCACAACTAACCCAGACAGTGTTCAGCTGAAACATTGGTAATGTGAAGAATAATTAAATTGATACTGATGTCAGGAATTGCATTTTAATTTAGGTAACAGGTATTTTGTTTCAAACATGTGACTATAGTTCAGATAAATCTGTTTTCAACTTCGCAAGTTATATTAATAAACGCTGCAATAGAGGGAGAGGGGTAAAAAGTTACTTGCATGCAAATTACAGTTTGCAGACCACTGTTTGAGAAGTACTGGTGTATTATCCTATCTTGTATACTGACAGGAACGTGCACGGAAGGAAAAGGAAAGGTGTAACATCAGTTTACTTGTAATAAAATAATGTTAATGCCATGACACCAGGAACAATTAATATGAATCATCATTTTTATCTGAACTGTGGTGGACTGTCTTATAGGAAAAATTGTAAAAAGCATGCTTCGTGTTCGAGGTTTGTGGATTTTGAAGACCTGTGTACAGCAACCCTATTTTGTGTATATGTTTGATTCCATGTTGCATGTGTGCTTCGTTGCCGTAATCTTATGGAAGCATACGGGGAAATGAACTTACTTCATGATGATTTTTTATGGTATGGATGTGTTCTTTCAGATCCTTCGGCATGTTCTCAGGAAGAGAAGTCGTCTCATTGTAGTACTCAGGAATCCAGTTGTAGATCTACAAAAATTAGTTCCTTTAACCGTAACATAACTGGGGACATTGTAAACAATAAATTTTATTTATTTAGTGTTCTGTCTGAGGACAGGTCCATATGAACAGGATCCTTCCATCCTTTTCTCGGACTGGGACCTGTTCATATACGTTCTTGGCAGATGATCCAGAAGGGGTTTGCCATTGCCTTCTTCTGTGTGTAAATGGAGTAATTGTTGGGATGCCACAGAGAAACCGGGGAAGCCCCCGGAGGAAAACTCCATGTTGCCTAGACCACGGCCTTGCACCGCCGGGAATCGAACCCGAGACCTCAGGATTACAAGGCCAGCGTTCTAACCGCTAGACCACCGTGGCTGTCCAAACAATAAATAATGAAGGTAAATTTTTTAACATCTGCTGATGAATGTTGACCTGTAGAGGAAAAAGAGGTGAAGTGCCACACACACTTAAAACCACTGGCCACTTTACCTGCAGGAAAGAAAAGCCTGCCTAGGTAAGAGATTGGTTAAGCCCAGAGCCACACGCTCATTATTAAAACTCTTCACTCACTCTCTTCTGTGCTCTCTTTCTCTCTCTAACGCACGCACACACTGAAGGTACAGCAGCATTCATTCATCATTTGTAAAGATACGCTGGTCAGGCACAATTCATTCAAATTTATTCAAAGTGATGTGAATCGGAAGACGAGTGTTTACCATTATGGAGGAACATTACGACAGAGTTACTTCTTTATCATCGGTGTGTGGTCTGCGGTTACGGTTAGATGTCTCTTGTGTATTTTCATTAGTTCTCATTTACATAATAACATGTATTGTAAATACATAAATAGGTCTCTGTTTGAGTGGAGAAAATGGTACGAGGGCCGTATCTGGACCACGATCCAGGAGAAGCTGAGGAACCAACAGTTCTTCCTTATTCAAAAGAAAATTGATCTGAATAGTTTGCAAATGATGGTACATGGAGAGCAGAAATAGTGTCTGTGACCATTTCTTTGCAGTGGAAGATGAAAAGGGAATACGAAGACCAAGCCCAACTTCATCCCAGGCTGGAGAAAGAGCGAGTGAAACGCTGAGCTGTTTTGAGGCCCATGTGTTGGACTGCACATTTCTTTTTGTTTGAAACTGTGCCAAGCAAAACTGACCTTAATTGGCAGACTGTATTATGGGGGAGACAAGTTAGTTAAACCTCTCTTTGTGTGCACGTATAGCAGGAACAAACAATTCTACAGTTGCTTGTCCGAGGTAAAAGAAACGTTTGCACGATGGATTCACATTTTAAGGAAAATATATCAATATCATAATATTTTTTTCAAAATATGTGTCTAAAAATAGCAAAAGAGCTGTAAAAACATGTAATGTTCCTTTCCTGGAACAGTTCCAAGTGACAAGGTCAAACTTTTTGTGTAATGTGTATTTTATTTGGGTTTTTAACAAAGTTACGTTGTTTTATCAAAACACATGTACAACGTAGCTCAACTATGGGATTTAAATCAGACCAGCAAGGGGAGTGGGAATTTAAAACCCTATTACTTCAAAGGCTAAATTCACCCAATAGACTCTTTTACACTGCGACTGTGTTTGGAACTTTTAACATAGGAAAATGTTTCATATAAGATGTTTACATACACACAATTTCAGATGCCTTACTAGACTGATTTATCATCACCATAAAATTAAAAACTTGTGTATTAGCTGTGTTATTGTTTTACATTACACAAAAAAGAGCCTTGACAGAAGTCGCATATTTTATTAATCTCGCTATATATCGATATAATAGTCGTACAAATCGAGACGTCCGATATTCATTCCTCTTGCAATGTCCGTTGTGCGGACTTGTTAATAATTTCTTAAAACTGAACTTCTGACTCACCTTATTTAATTTGAGGAATATGCATGGGGCTGACCTATGATAGTTGTAATTATTTTCTGGCGAACAGGAGCGCCACTCTTTGGGATCCACGTAGCATACTTTGTCTCCAGGAGAGTTTTCATAATCACAATGTACTATATTTTTGCCATCTCCAGGGACAGAACTAGGATTCTTGTACACTGTGAGGAGAGGCAGAAGAGACACAGATGTACGTCAGACAATTCAGATACAAGGTTCTTCCAACTACAGTGATGTAATAAAAAAAAAAACATGTAGTTTGTTCACACTGTAAACTTTAGACACTGACAAATTATGTCATGTGGATAAGGCATGTGCCTTATCACGTCAGCTTTTCAGCGCGCTCTTTTGAAAATATAAGGAAATGCTTCACGTGTAGTAAGTATCCTTTGTTTTTAAAGAAACACTGACATGATTGTTCTTGTACGATGTAAGGTACTGTACAAATAATTTTTCTTACCTTCCAAGAATTTATCCAGCTCTTCTGTCCAATACTTGTAGTTTTCCTCGTCATTTCCCCTGTACCAGATCAAGGTACTTTCAACATTGCTTTCAGGAGGCATAGGACGGAATCCGAGACCTGACACGTGATAAAATAGAACTCGTGTCTCGTGAAACTTGCAGATAATATTAGGTTCATTCAAGGATTTTCTTTTCAGTTCTTCCACATTAAATAATTTCTCCAAGACAGATTTACTTTGTTTTTGAACTTGTATCCAAAAACACAATAAAAGGAAACTGCGCCAAATACAGCCACAGGAGATAAGATATTATTTGAATTGATTACGCTTTTACAACAGACTGGAATATTATGAATGAATTCAGCTACACTCGCATTTCCTAGTAAACTTGTACAAATTATCTTTTGACTTGGAGACTTGATTGGTTTAGTGAGGGTCGAAGAATTCATGAGGCATCGAAGGCAAGCCTTGAGAATTGGGCATAAAGTATTTTACCAAACATTCGTCTGTCAGGCGAAGAATTTCCACCTGTTTCTGCAGGGAATTTAAATGCCTATCAGTGAAGGTAATTATGACAAAAACGACCCCTCGGTTACCTTGCCCTTTTCCTTCTGCTTAATAAAAGTCGCATTGAACATAATAATTGTTGTCGTACCTGGATTGCTCCCAATGACAGATCTGTCTTGTTGCCATTTGGGGATTTTCAGATCTATCGTCTGATAGAATACGGCAATCATGGCCAAGAAGAAACCGACCAGCCCAGAGTAGAAGAGGATGTAGAACAGAAGAATTTTTCCTGGGAAAAAAGAGGATTTTATTTTTATGCATTTCACATCTTGAATCACTTGTTAAAACTGAATGGTAAGTGAAAACCGATAAAAGAGTGACGGTGATGCATTTTGTACTTTTCAATTAACTCTGTGTCAATTTTCTTTTAGCCATATTTCAGAGCACTGGAAATTTATCTTAAGCTACATTGTAACAGTTTTATGCATGAAGAGTTCTGTCAGTACTTCGAAAGTTTGTTTTCCTCTGTTACGTACAAAACTACAACAAAAACTGTGAAATTAACTCCATATGTGAATTAAATGATCAGGGATCATCAGTGTGGGTTCAGACGTAACAGATCAACGATTGATCAGATCCTTTGCATTCGTCAGGCACTAGAGAAAAAATGGGAATTCATTGGGACCGTACATCAGTTATTTATAGATTTCAAAAAATCCTATGATTCTGTGAAGAGAGAAGTGCTATATAACATTCTCATTGAATCTGGCAAACCAAAGAAGCTGGTGAGTCTAATAAAAATGTGCTTAAATGAAACCTGTAGCAAAATTCGTATAGGTAAATATTCATCCGAGTCATTTTCCACCAAGAACGGTCTAAAACAAGGAGAGGCTTTGTCTATCTTGCTCTTTAAATTTGCGCTAGAATATGCTATCAGGAAAGTCCAAGATAGGCAGGAGGGTTTGCAATTGAACGGGACACATCAGCTATTGGCATATGCTGATGATGTTAATTTATTGGGGGACGATATAAATACAATAAAGAGGAACGCA
>NW_019059750.1:963186-978167 GCF_000696155.1 Zootermopsis nevadensis
GTAGGATCTGCCGTCAGTACCAAGAAGACTGACGTGGGGTCCTTTCCCAGCTTCAACATGGATACCACTCGAAAGGGTTTCCATGCCGGTCGGAAGTACTCGCCGCGGAGGACAAAGGTTGTCGCGCGGCCGGGTTGAGGGGCCCGCAGGTCCACGCGGCGTCGGCGCTTCGGAGGAGATGCCGCTGGCCGTCGAGTCTGCATCCGAGTCCATTCTTCTGAAGTCGGGGTTTTGAAAGGACGGTCGATCAGGAAAGGCGGGAGATCCGAGTCGAAGCCCTTGAAGGACGTCTGGTGCAGCGTTGCGTGTGTGAGGCGCCGTGGTTGGGGAGTCCACCCATGGATCAAGCAGGAGTTTCCGATAGCGAAATCACGCAGGGGAGGGGAATCCGTTCCTGTGATGACGGGAATTTCTGAGGGCGGTAGCCAATGGAGTGTGTGTCTGAGAGAACTGGGAAGGACGAACAGCAGGGCAAAGACGTGGGAAATCGATGGCACACGCCTCTCAGAGGACGCTTTGAAACAAGAAAGACGTCCTCCCATGCCTCGAATGGGATTCGAAGCCACGATCCCAGAGTTAACACGGCAGACCGAATTTGTTAAAATAATCTTTTAATTGATATATCTGTGTGTCAAATACACACCGATTCGGAAAATTACTAAAAAAAACATTCCAGTTCTGTTTTAAACACTTTTTTGGAAAAAAAAATCTACAAAATTTTCACTTCGCTGTTTCTTCTGGTCATAAATTCTTGGCGTTTGTGTTGATTTTTTTTTCCAGCGACTGCCGACAAAGGTCAGCGAGCGCTGGGGTCGCGAGTTCAATTTCTCATCGCATAACCAAATCGAACGGACAACATATTCATCGCGCATGCGCCCGTGCACTCTGCAACTCGCAGGACGTCAGCAGATTGTTTGTATTAGGAACTGCGTCCTTGGTGTCTACTTAATGCCATTAGAATATAAGCCATTAATTGCCGACTGTCTTTTTGTTTGTCTTGGCGAGTGACGTAGTGGATTACGTCAGCGTCTCGCTGGAGAAAATTTCAAAATGAGTTTCATAATTTGAGCTCTCCGCCAATTTCTTCGTTGGTTGAGCGGCTGAATTATAATTCTGAGCGAGTAAGTTAGGAACCACGTCCTAAGGCCTAGTTCACGTTCTTATAATCGTTTTTACGAGCATCATAGGTTTTCTGTTTGAAATTTTTGGAATGAAATTTCAGTGGTGACGATGGAAACAGTATTTTACACCGAAACGACCGACGTCGACAACTCTACCGTATCTCTTTCGTCTTATCTTCTCCAAAATTTGAATGCGTGTCTGTGATCCAGCTGAGCTCACAATTTCACACACCTGTGTCCAGTCACACATTAGTTACCCTCACTGCTGTTAAAATGAAACCGAAAATGGCTGCAGTCTCTCGACTGTGAAATCTCCGAGAAAAAAATTGCATATTTTTGAATATCTGGCGCCAAATATTACGTGGCGGCCGTCGAATCTCCTCCGCGTCGATACGAGAAACACGCAAAAGGACGGCGTAGTCCCTGGGGGCGGGCGTCAATCGGTTCAGAAGGTACCGGGGAACATGAGAGGCCCACCACAGGATGAGTACGTCTCTGGAAGTGACTCACCCAGTTCATGCAAGTCTGCCTTCTTCAGGAGAAAATCCTAACGCGGGTAAACGACATATTTAAATAGATATTGTCTAGCAAGGTCAGAATGCTAGGACACTTCGTAATTAAAAAATAGTTTACGCTTCAAAAGAAACACAAACTGCCTTGAAGAATATATTTTACGAAGATTTCCGTCTTCTGTGTCGTCTGGTCGATGTCAACCGACGTTTCAGAGGTCATCCTGCCTCCGTAATCAGGGCGATGAAGATTTCTGTCTTCTGGGTTGTTGCGCTGTGTAGTCGGGTCGATGTTAACCAACGTTTCAGAGGGCATACTGCCTCCATCATCAGGGCGATGAAGATTTCTGTCTTCTGGGTTGTTGCGCTGTGTAGTCGGGTCGATGTTAACCAACGTTTCAGAGGGCATACTGCCTCCATCATCAGGGCGATGAAGATTTCTGTCTTCTGGGTTGTTGCGCTGTGTAGTCGGGTCGATGTTAACCAACGTTTCAGAGGGCATACTGCCTCCATCATCAGGGCGATGAAGATTTCTGTCTTCTGGGTTGTTGCGCTGTGTAGTCGGGTCGATGTTAACCAACGTTTCAGAGGGCATACTGCCTCCATCATCAGGGCGATGAAGATTTCTGTCTTCTGGGTTGTTGCGCTGTGTAGTCGGGTCGATGTTAACCAACGTTTCAGAGGGCATACTGCCTCCATCATCAGGGCGATGAAGATTTCTGTCTTCTGGGTTGTTGCGCTGTGTAGTCGGGTCGATGTTAACCAACGTTTCAGAGGGCATACTGCCTCCATCATCAGGGCGATGAAGATTTCTGTCTTCTGGGTTGTTGCGCTGTGTAGTCGGGTCGATGTTAACCAACGTTTCAGAGGGCATACTGCCTCCATCATCAGGGCGATGAAGATTTCTGTCTTCTGGGTTGTTGCGCTGTGTAGTCGGGTCGATGTTAACCAACGTTTCAGAGGGCATACTGCCTCCATCATCAGGGCGATGAAGATTTCTGTCTTCTGGGTTGTTGCGCTGTGTAGTCGGGTCGATGTTAACCAACGTTTCAGAGGTCATACTGCCTCCGTCTTCAGGGCAGGAACCCAGAAGACAGAAATCTGCTGTTACGATTGCATTTAAATTACACAAAGTAAGCGAATATTTTCTTAGATATTTTGAATATGTAAAATGATATTAATTTATCGCTGACCATAAGCGACAATTGTTCTTTCTCTGCAGCGAACGACGTAATTTAGACCTGGAGGAAGGACGAACGGAACGCAAAGTCCGTCCACGAAAACTAATAATCCTTCAACCAGCCAAGAGTTTGCCCGTCACTGCGTCCTCAAGATCCTCGCCGTAAAAATATTTGGCGAACTGAAGGGCCTGACGGAAATCATGAAGCGTCTCACTCTGCAATGTCCTCCACCTCAAATACATTCTTCGGCGCTTCGTTCTCAGTCTGTGTTTCGCTTTGACCAAGAGACAAAATTTCACGTCCATATAAAACAACAGGTAAAATCTCCTAAGTTCACGTTTCCCGACCAACTTTTCGTGTGAGTTTCCTGTATCCGCCGTGCATATTTGAGAGTCGTAAAAAAAGTACGGACAAAGGAGTTACTGAGCTGCATGAAAATGTTTACGTTCACCGCGCATACAGAATGAGAAATTGGTGGTAGCCTACGTTTTCCTCGTAACGTGTTTAATCGTGGTTCATCGCTTCGTAAAATTACTGCTAAAATAACTACAACAAAATTGATTACGGATATCAAACAAATGCCTCAAAATTATTGGCTACAGAATTCTCGCACGGATATATTTTCCCCAAAACAGTAATTTTTTTTTCAAATTTCTTCCGGAGATGTTCCACGATCTTGAAAATATATTATGTCGCCGTATTTCAGCAAGATAGCCACGGTGGTCTAGCGGATAGAACGCTGGCCTTGTAATCCTAGGGGTCTCGGGTTCGATTCCCGGCGGTGCCCGAATTTATAACTTGTGTTGGGCAAGGCCGTGGTCTAGGCAACACGGAGTTTTCCTCCGTGGCATCCCAACAATTACTCCATTCACACACAGAAGAAGGCAATGGCAAACCACTTCTGGATCATCTGCCAAGAACGTATATGAACAGGTCCCAGTCCGAGAAAAGGATGGAAGGATCCTGTTCATATGGACCTGTCGTCAGACAGAACACTAAATGAAATATTGCGAAAGAGTCGAGCTTTTCAATGCTTTGATTCCTAAGTTTCCTTGGTAGGAGATATTACAATATTCCAGTATCAAGCATAAACTTCGTTCTCAGATCCTGGATTTAAGGATGAGAAGAATAATTCGCTCACTTTTCGCGGGCTTTGCCGAAGATTAAGGCCAACGCACGAGTTTATTAAATGCGTCATACAAGAGGGGCCTGGGACAAAAGATTTTTGACTTCAATACACGGAAGGCTCTCTCAGCGAATATTTGATCATCAGCAATTTGCGGACATTAAAATTGGCGACTGCTTCGATAAATCGATACTTCGGACAGGTTTTCTTAGAGGTCATCCTGGTTATCCATGTACTGCGAGGTTGCATAATTGAGAGGTAATATTTGTTTAATGCCCAAAACGACGTGACGGGTTTCAAAAATGTTCCGAGGCCGGGGTTCTCTCCTTGTGGGGGGCAAAGTTGCCAGGGCGTTAAGCCGATCGCTGACCTAGTTCCGAGGTTAAGCGAGACAACTATTCAGCATTCTGACAACAGCAGAACGAACACGACCATTGAAAGATGTTCTTCGAATGAAATTAAATTTAAATTAAATGTTTTTTAATATAAATAAAGGAATAATAGGCTGAGTTCTGTTTTAAAGGCGATTGGATTTTGCTGGCTCAGAACAGGGACCAGTGGAGAGCTTTGGTTAATTCGGTGATGAACCTTCGTGTTCCCTAGGCCATCCAGTTACTTAGTTAGTTAGTTGGTTTAAAGAGAGCAGTTTGGATGTGGAGAGGTTGTATTCCATCATCTTAATCAATCTCTGACGCCTCCAGACGGGCGATATGAAATCTCCGGTGGACTCACGTGATTTTTTCCTTTAAAACGTGTTTCGTCGTCCTTAATCTTAAATTAAGAAGGGGACATTCTGGAGAAATGCTGTCGCAAAGAACGCCCTAATCAATATTCCCTTTAAGTCGATCCTCGCCCCTTGCGGGGCGAAGCAATTGAACCAGACGCCCGTTGTTTAGTTACGGTCTTGTCGGCTCCGTGTTCAGAGGCGAAACCTAACCACAAGTGACATTTTCACCTCGAACTACTCGTATAAAATGTTCTCCTGTTTCGGAGAAACGTCGGTCTCTGCCTACGAAACTACGCGTCGGTAGGCAACCCACAACATCGTCAACTTCACTGCCCCCCCCGGGGGTGGGATCTCAAATCTAATAATTACGAGTCAGTGGCGTTTGTGGCGCCCCCGATAATTCTGCGATATCAAAGTCGTCGCTTACCCCAGCTGGCTCCGGTGCGACCCAGAAACTGGTGAGTTTCGGAGTTCCAGATGAAAATCCTGAATCCTTCCCATTTCCCCAGTTTGGGCGGCGGGGTGTAGTACTGTTCGGCCTTCTTCTCCGCCATGTTGCACTGTGTCACTGTCAGTCGACTCCCGGCGGCGCAAAGAGGGGCAAGGCGCTGCGGACTCTACGGGATATTGCAAATCCAGAACTGGCCGGCGAGCCTCTGAAGACCGGCGCTGCATCCAGGAGGATGCGCGAGTCTCGACGCACTCCCCACACATCGATCGGGACCCGAGCCGAAGGATAAACCAGAAGGCACTGCCATCTGTTGACTGCAACACGTATTAAATGAACAAATTCCTTCGGCTCACCCGCAACAGAATCACGTACACATTCCAGTTGGCCACTTTCCAGAGCCAGACTTTGGCCCTCTGAGGCCCTGAGATCCCTAAAATTGGAAATAAAAAATTGAATGGATGGACGAACGTTAAAAAATAAACACGTAATTTCTTAACGACGAAAAAGGTTATGACAACACGTCTGCATGACAGATTAGATTAAATGTTAAAGCTTGTGGAAAGCAAAGTCATTGATGATATCATCGAAAGATAAACTACAAAGCTTGTCGCTTTCGACGCAGGTGGCGCTGGGCGCAGAGAATTCCGCCTGCGACAGTTTTGTCCTCGACTCATTCTTTACATTTCAAACGCGAAAACGATCAACCGTAGGACTAGAAAAATTACTCGCAAAATTGTTTCTGTAATTGTCCCCGATATAAACATGGAAATGCTTCGTCTCTCCAGCGAGGCAGGGAAGTATTTCATTAGGCGTTTCACATTTTCTTTTAACCGCTCTGCTGTTCGAAAACATTTCCTCGAGCCGTTGCAGAGGTTAATTTATTCCAACTTGAACATTTAAATGCGTAATTAAATTCCGACACAGAATAAAATCGTGTTAACTTTTTATATTTTTTATCAGTCAACAATGCAACATAAGCAGCAGTTACACTGAAGCCCTAATAACAATGCCTTCATGTAATCATTTGCATTGTTGTCGATGCTATAAATTCAACAATGAGAGACCGACACGATTAGTAGCGTCCACAGCTCCAAGCTTTCAAATGTTACATTGCGTTAGGCCGATCTAATCAATTGGTTAGAACTTAGACCACCGACCTACCGAATGTACTCAAGAATATTCTTCATTTGTGCTTTTCAGCTGTGACAGTGGAGTGATATATTCCATTATTCGCAGTCTAATATTCAAAGAAAGTATTGTTTTAGTCCGCAATTGTGTTGTTAGGAACAATGTTCCATTTCTCCACAAATTTTACTGTACGCCAAAGTCACTTCCGTTAACTTTTCCATCCCGCTGTGAGGAACCGTCAAATGTCTTTTGCCGTGGTTGATAATTCTTTGATTCCTTAGTATTCTCTGAATGTTGTTTCTGTGACCAGCCAATCAGGGATCTCGTAGCTTTTTCTTTTGTTATTGCGTTCATGAGTTTTGTTACATAACTTCCGGTCCGATTGTTTGGTGTTTGTTTACTTTTCGGACACTTCCGGTTCTGAGTTTTTTTTACAAGAATGTTACAGGCATTCAACTCATACTATAATTTACAGGTAAACCTCGATTTGCGCCGATTCAGAATATCGCCGCTTTTGAAACCAGCAAGTCAAAAAGTGGAAAAAATATATTTTACTATTATTTATAACGTTTTACAATGTATCTCGTACTGATTCTTATACTAAATCGTAATTCTTACATCGCTGATTTTGAATAAAAATTATAAATACACTCACCACTGCACTCATTGCGAGATAATCTCCCAGAAATCCGGCAACGTTGCGCAACAGTCACGTGAGCATTGGTCACTCTTCACGGTGATTCATTTCCGTTCTGCCTGATAAGGGAGTAAGGAAAAATGCGCTCAGGTCGCTCCTTGTTGACACATTGAATGTGCTGTTTGTGTTGTTCGACCACTTTTCTGCAGTAGCAACTGTTTTATATTTATAAATTGTAGAAGGGCCACCATGTCGGGTAAGAGAAGTGAATGCGTTCCATTTCTGTGGCATTTCTTACTTTATATTGCTTCTCTTACACTTCTGTTCTCAAAGTCTGATATTTTTCTTTATCTCATCAGTTTCGATGTCTATAATATTACCCGACATCCACTCTTCTTTTGTTACATGTTTGTTGTCGCTGCTGGTCTAATTCATCAGGAATAACAAACATTTTAAGTTATGTTTCCTAGATGGCAGCACAAGATAGACAAGATTATAATTACAGGTTTCATCCATAGATGGAGACACGTGCACAATATGGTGCTGGCATGTGAATGATTTGGTTTGTCAGTTCGAAACCGCACCTGAAAGTTTGCGTGTTTACAGAGCCCATTTAGTGAGGACCGTGCACAAAACTTTAGCTGCCGATATGCGGTGCAAGGGTACGAAATAATTGCTCAACATGTAAGTACAGTTGCTGGAAATTTACGTTTGCAGCAACAGAATCAGTAATGACACGGATGTCGGCGTTACGTACACATCAGAACTGGCAATCACTTGTAGAAATTAATCGAGAAGTTCGAAGCTTGTTGGAAAAATGGAACAAGTGGATCGCACTGAAACAGAGGATAAGGCTTTAAGGAAAAGAAACAAAACGCACAGTTCTTACAGAAAGTGGGTGATCAAAGTAACACTGCGTAAAAAAAACATCTTTGTGGTATTTACACACGCGGAATATTTTGAGAACATTTTCAGGAATCGATTTTCAGACACTCCTCTTTCTTTCTGTTCATGAAAGGAACTGAAATTCATCGTCGCCTTTTCACAAACTCTGCGCAGTGTCCCTGAGAATTCAAAACGTCACGCTCTGTTTCTGTACGTGATAGTCTCGCAACTGGCCGCAATATTTGGCGTGGCGCAGCTGTCAACGATCCGCCCTAGGACGAGAATCTTAGCTTGCCACTGAGGAAACTTTGTCGAGTTCATTTGTGTTTTAGCGAGAAATATTTTTTGTGTGACGGATTTATTGTGAATTGTTCAAAAAAGAAAATGAAGAACAGAATAAGGAATTATATAAAGTATTTCATAATGTTGTTAAGGTAATGATGTCGATAAATATGTGGCGTGAGGTGAAAATATTTTAGGTTAGGTTTTGGTTTCATAAAAGCGGGAAATTTGTTGACGTGATTAGTGATCCATGAAGACTGTACTGTGCCGCAGGTTAGGTTAGGTTGCAGTTTTGTCATCGGGAATTTCATGCTTGGCTTCTCCGTGAAGAACTGTTAACAGTGTTTTCACAATGGAAGTGAGGACATTACAATTGTCGTATTAATTTTGCGTGTGCAGTTAGTTTAAATTCAAGTAGCAGAGTTGTATTAACTGAAGAACTGACTGTCTGATAATGAAGCACGATCCTTAGCCAGTTCAGTCCAGTCAACATCCTCGCTGCCTGCCTGCTTGCTCAAGAGGCCCATTTTCAAGGTTTTCGGATCAGAATTCTGCACCTCTTCGTTGTGTCCCCCCCTCCAGAGCCCCCTCAGAGAGTAAGGAGACTGTGGAACGTTAACTGACACCCGAAATTGTTCTCTTCAGACAGAAATGTTTTCGAATAATCTATTCGCCATTTTGTTCTTGTAACAGATGAAATAATCAATTTCAAAACCATCTTTCGAAGAACACAAATTCTGTCGTTCAATTTTATTGACTGCTGTGCGCAGACAAAGTTTTAATTTTTGTGTTTTTTGGTAGGTTCAGTAAATCCACAGGCTTTTAGGGAACCCGCCTCTAGACGCTATCCAGAGCCAGATAAATCCACTCCTCGCACTCGTACACGATCATTTCTGCTTCTAAATCTTCCGACTAACGTTTTGTAAAGTTTTTCATCGCCACGCTTATGTCACGTGACTCGCTTACCACACACCCCCCCACCCACCCCCACCCCCTCGTACTTCCTGGTTTGATCAGTTTTCAGTCTGTGGGTCGTGGAATGAAGCTGGACCACACGTCGGATAATATTTCAAGGACGTAAATAAACTCCGTGTGACGAGTCGCATGACGGAACTATCCTGTTTCACTTTTATTCTTATTTCCTTTGTGCCTGTCTTGCGTGTCAGCTGTTAAGAGATATTAACGATGACCTCTCGGCCTTAAAGGTCACGCCGCCTACTTTTTATTTAAGCCGAAGTCGTGACTCAGAAACGGGACTCTCCATCTCACGTGAACTTTCTTGTCTCTTACTTCTGTATTTTTCGCTGTTTCTGGGCGAAACACCAAAAAAATTCTAATAAAAAAAATGAACGTCTTGGTCGAGTGGTTAGCACTCCTGCTTCATATTCGGGACGTCCCGGGTTCAAATCTCGGCCCGGATATCGGATTTCCTGAGTGGGGGTTTCCGTGGTTTTCCTCGGTCCTCCCAGGCAAATGTCGGGATAATACCTTGAATCAGGCCACGGCAGTTTCCTTCCACGTCCTTTCCAATTCACTGTCATCCTCTCATTCGACGCTGTGTAGTCTGAGCTACTGAGAAAGCGTCGTTAAACAAACGAATTTTAAAAAATCTCGACTAGCGTCTTCAGCCTCGTTGCAGGTATTAAAAAGGCGTCGTTAAACAAGGCAGCGAACCACATGATCGAATTCTTCGTCATGGAATTTGAACATCGATTGTTTCCGTGAACGACATTAAGCAATCGATCTTTATAACGGAGACTCGTTCTGTTTTTTTCCCCTTTGAGGCAGAAATCGCCTTTTTAATTATTAACACGAACGTCGTGCTCTGAAGAATTGGCTCTTGGCGACGACATTAAATCGTGTGTACGGGCTGATCACCAATCCAAGGAGTCCTAAACGGATTCGTGGTTTCAGAGCAATGAGTCCTAGAAGATCAGATGCGGAAATACGGAACGTCAAACTGGAGGAGAGGTTTCAGACTTTTATGATACAATAAATACCTGATAAATTTTCAGTTCGCAGAGCGCTGCTTCATTTGTTTCCATTAATACTGCTTTATGATATATGACGTAATCAGGTGCTGACGTGTAAGATATTTGCATGAACATGTTTTACTACGAATTGTCGAAATGCGAGAAAGTTGGCAGAAAGTCGAACGAGGCTTACGACATCCGTGTGTCTCCAGACAAGATGGGGCATTTGGAAATCAAATCCCACAATTCACAAAGCATTTTTCACTAAATATTTTTAGTTTTCAACCCTGTGGGGCGAGTACCAACATGACAAGACGTCCCATTGTTGAAACGTTGTCGGGTTAAAATTCGAACCGAGGTCATTGTTGCACAATTACCTCGGATCGCATTGGTACAACAATGACTTAACGTAATGTGGCGTGGAGTACACGTTCGGCCACAGTACATCTTTCCAGTGTTGTCAGATAACACACGGCAAAGACGCTGTTTAATGCATTTTAACATTTTATCTGCGTGCGACATTCTACTAGAAGTTTCCAGAAATTTCCCTGCGAGTGTTTTGAAAAGAGAATTTCATCTCTGAAGAGTGTGACTGGTGTTTTATTCCGTATTCCAGTTGAGTGGGACATTCGATTCTTTGCAATTTCTTTACAATTCGTCATATCACGAGGTCGCTTGCCGCATGAATTAGTTCGTTCAGTTGGCGTTACAGTAGCGAGGCAGCACTTGTTCTCGGTGCGTGACGAGATTACAAAGTACTGCTGCACTCTGTCACTGGAGAGGTTAATCGTTCATATCCGCACCGAAGCCTCCATCATCGCCGGTTTAAATGCATTTGTTGTGGGACGGTTTCTGCCCTACATTCTGGTTTAGCTCGTCTGTCCCTTCGCAGTAGCCTCTGGCTTGCTGGGCGAGTGTGTGATATCGGCCGAGTGTGCTCTGCGCCCGCCATGTCTTTCAGTCGCAAATCAGTCGACTACCAATTCTACCTGAGGCCGCCTACTCTCGGGAAATGGGAGGCTTTTAAATTATGCCTTTATAATTCGTCGACTGGAGAAGTGTTTGGAAGAACTGGGCCTGGCTGGGGTAAGCATGCAACATTAGCTAAAGTGACGTCACGTACATTTAAGAATTTACGAAAGGATTTGTTAAATAATTCTTGAATGTTAATTACAGAAAGCAAGAAGATCAGTGAAGTTTGCGCCGTGTGGGAGTGGTCTACCACTTATAAGAGCAGAGTCACACGAACCATTCCGACAAATGTCATATTTCACAAAAAAATAAATTACTTTAAAACCGAAAAAACAGTAAACAATGTCATATTAATCGCTGAAAATGTCCACCGCGTTCAGCGATGAATGCGTTCGTTCACTGTTTCCCTCGTGTTTGATGAGTTCTTGTGTCGCGGATGAAAATTTTCGATTTGTTTGGCACAGCAGAATCGGGAAATGCGTCCCTAAACTCATTCTCACAAGTAAGAACTAGATGCGGGCAGTGTTCGACAATGGACTCGTGAAAAAGACATCCTTGCTCTTCGAGTGTTGAGAGACAACTGACGGAATTTCGCGAGCAGGTTACAACATGACGCGACCTTCGTGGACTATTGTGTAGTCACACGGATGTTGTGTGTTTATTAACCCAATAGAACTAAATATTTTAAAATGGGTTGAGTGACTTTTCAATTATCTCATGTTATGTCGGTATTACCCCTTAGAACGAATTTAAAACACGCAGAAAAACGTAGTTCATGTACTCTCCAGGCGAGGGCGCAGGATTCCTTTAATACGGAACAACGGATTTCAGATAAAGTTACTTGTTCAGTAAAATTTGAAATGCATGGAACCGAGAGGACAGAATTTGAGAACACATTTCAGAGGTTCGCTAATGCAACGTTCAAAGATCAGTTAACCTGAGGTCAATCACGTCATTTCGTCTTCCTTATGACTAAACGAGTTATCTGACTGGAAATTGATCACATACTCTTCAAAATGGCTGCTTCTGGGACGTTGGTCGACGTTTCAGAGGTGCTTGGTCCTTCTATCGTCATCCTGGTTATGGAGGCAGCAGGCACGTCTGAAATGTTGGACAGTTTCTACAAGACTGCACGGCGCATCACAGAAAAAAACTAGAAATCTCGCATGTCACGTGTTTTCGTAGACATTCAAGACGACTGTGACCTTCGCACTCTTACGTGGCTGCACGTTAATTGTCATTGCAGGCTCAAAGAACATTTTTTTCCTAGAGCAAGTCGGTGATCGTGAAGAAAGTCTGAGGAAAAGACGTCTTGTCGCTGTATTTCAGTTACACCGCCACGGTGGTCTAGCGGTTAGAACGCTGGCCTTGTAATCCTGGGGAGGTCTCGGGTTCGATTCCCGGCGGTGCCCGAATCTATAACTTGTGTTGGGCAAGGCCGTGGTCTAGGCAACACGGAGTTTTCCTCCGTGGCATCCCAACAATTACTCCATTCACACACAGAAGAAGGCAATGGCAAACCACTTCTGGATCATCTGCCAAGAACGTATATGAACAGGTCCCAGTCCGAGAGAAGGATGGAAGGATCCTGTTCATATGGACCTGTCGTCAGACAGAACACTAAATAATTAAATAAAAATTCTATGTTTTCCAAGCGCTGCCCTACACAAGTTCAAGACAAATTTGAAGCCTCTGTAGTCATGTCCCGCGTCGTTTAGAAAAAGTTCACTGAGAAAGATAAACCACGACGTAGAGGGGCTTATATTTGCGATACTGAAACCGCTCTGTCGTACGTGCCGTCTGTGTTGACAATTCCTTCGCAGGAAATGGAAGTTTGCCGAGAAACGGGATCTCAACTTAAATTTGTTTGCTGTGTCGTGCGCCAACAGCCACTGTTACAGTGGAACCTCGATACACCGCGCCTCGTTCCCCGATACGATTACATATTTCCCACTGAAGCCTGCGTCCACTCTATTTAAATTTCTTTTATATTTTGCCTAAAAATAGGAGAAGGAAATTAGCAAAATAAAGGGAGGGGAATTGAGAAGGGGCGGAAGGTTCGCAACGCTTCACTGAAAAGCGTTCAAAACTTTGACAGATTTAAACTCGGGTGACATTTCAAGGACGTGCGAATTTCGTCGTGGTTGTGAGTACAATTGGCGGATGGGTGGTAGCTCAGAGTTGCGAGTTGTTTGACTTTTCACAGGAGCGTTGTCGGAAAATTATTCTGTCATTGAAATTAAAAAGTGGGGGTCTCTCCAGCAATTCCCCCAGGTGTTAGAGGATCTGCAAGACAGCAGCGTTCCGTTGGCCCTGATGATAATTTACTTAAATGCAAATCTACGTTACAGAGCAATTACGCCTTGGACAGAGCTGATGAACGCTTCAATTACATATTGCAAGGCACAGAAGCAGAGATCACTCCACTTACGCCGTTAAACATGAAGTTCTACGAGGAACTTAATGAAGCACAAAGGAACTCGGTAATTATACAGAGTGATTAAAACATCCCTCGCACACGTAAGAACGCAAATTTACAACAAATTCGGTGACTACACTCAGGGTTCTTTAAAACAAATGATGCTTTAATTGTGTTCACGATTATAATCGATTATTTTGTTGGAAAATATTCTGCCAGTTTGGAATTCACAGCCATCTAAAGATGGCCGCCCTCTTCCTCGCGTCGTCCGACATCGTAATCTCCGTCGGTAACTGCGCACTCTTCTGCGTCATCCGGTCGCTCGTGCTCCGCTCGATTTAACTCCGCAATCCTCTCAGTCACTGCACTGACACGAGCCAATAAACCGAAAAGCTTACGTGCGCAGGCGCAGAACATTGTCCCTCGCTTGATACCTGCGTGCGAAACGAATGGCTGTAGATATTAAACGGGGCGTATTAAGGCTTTGACCGGGATGTTCTTTTGTTAAATCTTATGTGGTACCGCCTGATTCGACTTCTAATGGTTAAGTGAAGTGTTTTCTTCGCGGTACGGTCTGGATTCGTAAATATTATGAAGACGAGCTTCGGCTTCAAAGGGTTAATCAGCTGATTTTCGTAATGGTGAGGTGTAGTGTTTTCTTCGCGGTACGGACTGAATTCATAAATAATATTTAGACGATCTTCGGCTTCGAAGGGTTAAATACAGCTTGCACGCGCCTTTGCGAAAGGGATGTTCGTCTTGGCTGAAGATTTTGAAGTGTTAAGACAAAGGGCCGGCGCTGCTGATGCGAGAATGATCACATCAGGCAATTTGTCCTCTACGAAAAGAACTTTGGCTGGAAGTTGAACCCGCAGAGGCTGGCTGATAACCGCTATGACATTGGAGAATAATTTTTGCTTGGAGGCATCCGAGACCATGCCCCCTGCAGTTTCCTTTTGACTGGGTAAAGCCACTGAAGACGGACAGGGAATCCGATAAACATCACACAACTCGTTGGGTCGACTGGCCTACTCACGTGTATACTCGGTCGACGGTTGGTGACAAGTTGCTGAGTTAAACTTTTTAGTCGGCGAAGATTGGAAACCTCAAATCGCAGAGAATTTGTCTGTTACCAACGCCCTAAGATGCCTTAGTCGTAGTAAGACGAAACTTGACTTAAATACCGCCCTCTTTCGATCCACTGCGTTCGATGTCTGAGAAATTGGATGGGTCCAGCGGTTCTTCTGCAGAGACATTGATGGTAATCTTCCAATCTCTTATCCACCGGAGTCGTCTTCAGAGAGACGAGAAGCCAAGGACTGAGTTTGTAGCCCACTAGTTCCTCGTACGTGCTAGAGGAACAGCTCAGGGAATGTGGGCCCATCCTGATCGGCGTCCCTCAGTCAAGTTGTTGGGACATCGTGTCCAGTAGGCGAGATGCGAATTTTTGGGCTGGTTAGGTTATAATGGAGACCTACGAGTCGTCAGTTATCGATGGAAAACCTCGCCGGCTAGGCCCGTGTTCAAAGTTTGCGTTGACTTCCCAGGGGACCCCGAGTAAGAATGCGGG
>NW_019059750.1:981718-995286 GCF_000696155.1 Zootermopsis nevadensis
TTTGCACAAAGCCACATTCCTGCCCGTGCACAATTATGGGGAAATGTGTGTGGCTCATTCTCCGCAACGGAAGAAATAGTTGACATGCGCGTGATCAAATTAAAAACCGATCGACCTCCGAAAGTGCAGAAAACTTGACATTCCTGAACGAAATTTATGAATTTTCTTCCTCTGTGGGGAAATTGGCTGCAAAGTGAAAGAGTTCTTCGCCTAGTACTGATGGATTTTTGGATTATTTAATGACTCCCAGACGTGCAGAAATGCACGCGGTTCAATCGCAGACTGCTCGGCGCAGCAATCCAGAAGACAAGCCACCGCCTGAAATTAGGACCTGATTATGCACTAGCTTTCAGACGGCCAAATAGTACGGCGATATACTCATAGATGTCAGTAAATGCGAGGAATGCATTCAAGAGATTTGATTTCAGTGTTTACAAGGTTTGAAGCATGTCTCAGTCATTCTTGGCTTTTGTGAGGAAATAATTAGAAACTTATTTCTTGTTACTACATTGAGTCCACATTTTTGTTGGCGAAACGTTTCAACGTCTTAAAGGAAGATCTTAACTCCCAAATTATTGCAGATATAATCACGTACTTTGCACCAATAGGTTCCTCGAGAAGAACTGTTGCCAGGCACCAAATTTTGTATTTCTGACTTTTTAAATGACGGAGATATTTATGTATTTGAAATTAAAATTGTTAGGTTAGGTTAGGTTCTTGCAGTTCCAATTGTTGACTTCCGACCTAGTGACCGTGGTATTACAGCCGCGTGTGCGATTTGCGAGACTTGCCACTGGCGACATGTGGAACTTTTCCGAAACTCCATCGGTTAGGTCTCAAAGTTGTAACAACTGAGGCATGACGCATGCGCGTAGTGCGGGCCCAAGTGACTTGTCATGTCTGGGATTCGAATGCGGAATGAAGACGCCTGATGCTTCGCCCGGAAGTGGATGTGATAACTGCCATAGAAATAACTCGTGACAAAAGGTGGCCATTGCAACGTTGCGTCATCAGAACTGCGTCCATGCTCAGCTCAATCTGACAATTTCCGGAATGTTTGTTCTCGCCCCTTTTGTTGTGACACCGACGTCAAATGTCTTTTTGTATTGTGGGCGGGCAATCATTTCCAAAGTGGGGCTCGCGAGGTGTCTCTCTCGGCAGCACCAATCCGAAATTGTTTAAAGGTGGTCATATGTTGGTATGATGATTTTATAATCGCAGTTGTTTTCTGGGGCAACTCATCTGATTACAGGATTGAACGACTGGGACCGTCCCCAAAGGCCACCTCCGTGGACTGTGACCCCCTGCAGACAACCCAAGCGGTGCACGCTTCGCCTGCTCCCATCTGAGCTTTAACTGTTGGAGCCTTAATTCCAGCCTTTCCACAGCTTGCTCCCTGACTTTGCTACTCCGGGGTCCCTGTCCCTGCCCTGGGATTCATCTCCTGTGTCTGGTTCTCCTGGACTTTGAAAGTCCATTGTTTTGAATTCGCTGGGCCAATGACGGGCTACACCGCTAGGAGGACTCTCCGCCATTGACTTGGTCATACACTGGGCTAAAGCCCCCACCCAAGAGGCATTCTTACTCCTTGGAACAAAGCCCTCTGCCACTTCTGGTCCAGGGACTTTTCTTTTCATCTCTCCTGCGTTCATGAGGAACCGCCCAGTCTGTGCCCCACAAACCTTGTCAAGTTTGTCCTTTCCATCCCAGGGGCTTTTCCTCCCAATATGCATTGTTGTTAACCTTTACCATGCAGCCATTACACTTTGTTCAATCGCCAATTATCTGATTCTTGCGTCATTCTCTCTCAACAGCCAAGATTGGTTTGTTCTACCTGATTTTCTATGGAATCCTCGCTGGTCTCTTTATCGTCTGCCTCTGGGTATTCTACCAGACTTTGGATCCCAGGATTCCATCGTGCAAACTTAGCAGTTCCCTCATAGGAACTTCGCCAGGTATGTATCGTCGTCACCAACTGCTGAAAGTGGCTGTTCACGTGGAGTTTCACTTTGTTGCAAGGAATTTTAAGTTTTAACGTATGTCGTTTACATCTGACGACATGGGAGGACTTCGCCTCGCGGGGCACTCGAATGTTGCTTGTTTCTTATTCTCAGTAAGAGCGATGTTCCCTTCATTATACACTGAAGTGTCTAAAATGTGCATACTTTTTAATGAATAATTTTTATAACACGTGCATGTGAAGGGAACAGACATTTTTGGTGTCTGGTCGATTAATGGTTCAGGATTGCAAATGTTGATTTCCGTCAGTTGCATTATGTAAGTGTTTTATTTTAACTTGCCCGTGTGTTAGACAATTGTTCGTTGGTAAGTCGCTGTCCACATTTTTAAAATAGCTGTCAGACTGCAGGAAACTTAAAAAAAACTTCATCAATATATAAGATTTGTTCTTGGACTCATACTTACATATCTTATTATCATCAAAGCACAAATGAGCGAATTTCATTCTGATATATTTCACCGAAATACGCAAACACAGATTTTAAACTTCATTTTCCTTCGTCTTTACCGGCTGACTGTCGACAGAGCAGCAAAATGATCAAATGTTGAAATACTTTTTCACCAGTTAAAAAAACAAAACAAGTTTGCTCGGGAGGAACCGAATTTATGACGACAGAACATCTTCTCGCTTCAGTTTGCCTTACAGTGACAGTAAATCTGTGACTTATGTTACTCTCATTTATGTTTTGAGTGTTTCTTCGTTATACGTCAGCAAATTCTTATATACAAAAAAAGAAAATAGAATGCTTAGCGGAATTTTAAAGTGAGTGAAGTATTAAACTATTTTGAAATGTGATTGATGATGTTTGAATTTGGAATTTAATCTTTTAATTTACTTTGTTTTCTACAATAACAAGTCTTGTTTATGTTGTTATCGTAAAATCACCTCACATTATCCATTTTCTAGGCCTTGGATTTCGGCCCAGCCCTCCGATGGACAACGTTGAAAGTACTCTGATTTGGTATAAAGGAACAGACCCTGAACAGTACCAATACTGGACGAAAAACTTGGAGAAGTTTCTCGAAGGTAGGCGTAACCTCAAATCCTACAAATATATTCCATTCTAGACTATTTTGTCCTGTTCGTTCTATAGCACGCCAGTTTTCTCTTTAGTGATGATTTGTAAAATCCATGCTCTGAAACGATGTATTATGGCTTTTATAAAGGGGTAGTGGATACTTCAAATAGTGAAATTGTGTTTCTTACCCTTGTTACTCCTTTATCATTTGCTAACGCCTTTGTTATGGACGACGCTGCCCGCATACAATCTGTCCGCTAAGCCAGATTCAAAGACTTAAATCCTGATACTTGTTCGATAAAGAACCT
Source organism: Zootermopsis nevadensis (assembly GCF_000696155.1). The sequence goes on from NW_019059750.1 coordinate 985,065, forward strand.
CACAGAAGAGTTGTTAAATTGTCCTTGCGTTAACCGTTTACAGTGTACAGGAAGCCAGGTCTGACCCCAGGCCGAGGTCAGAACATCTACAACTGCGATTATGACAAACCCCCAAATGAGAATCAAGTATGTGACGTCATTGTTAAGAACTGGGATCCGTGTACTCAAGAAAACAACTTCAACTATCACAAATCTGCACCTTGCATCTTCATCAAATTAAATAAGGTAATTGGCGCTAGAAAACAATTCTGGCTGTGCTCATTTCTGTCTGCAGATGTTAGGGGTAAGAGGTCATTAATATTTTATTGTTAGAGTTAATGATGCTCTCCAAGAAATGGGCAAAGTTAGGTTGGGTTAGCTTGGGTTAGGTTGGTTTAGGTTAGGTTGGGTTAGGTTAGGTTACGTTAGGTTACGTTAGGTTCTGTTGGGTTAGGTTGGGTTAGATTAGGTTAGGTTGGGTTAGATTAGGTTAGGTTGGGTTAGATTAGGTTAGGTTGGGTTAGATTAGGTTAGGTTGGGTTAGATTAGGTTAGGTTGGGTTAGATTAGGTTAGGTTGGGTTAGGTTAGGTTAGGTTAGGTTAGGTTAGGTTGGGTTGGGTTGGGTTGGGTTGGGTTGGGTTAGGTTTTGGGTTAGATTACGTTAGGTTGGGTTAGATTAGGTTAGGTTGGGTTTGGTTAGGTTAGGTTAGGTTGGTTTAGGTTAGGTTGGGTTAGCTTAGGTTAGGTTGGGTTTGGTTAGGTTAGGTTAGGTTAGAATGGTTCAAGTTTTGTAAGTGGAAACTGAGGGGGGGTGAGGAAAGTGTCTGAGAAAGGGAGTTCCTTCTGTGTAGAGCGAAAGAAAATGTTTTGTGGTGAGGAGGTAAGGGGAAAAGAAATAGATTATTATTAACCAGGAAGCCACTTACAAGAGAATGATAAATTGCGCTAATGCAGTAGAATTAGACAATATAATAGGAGAATTGTGTCAGACCCCACAAAATCTGGAAGCATCAAAAAATCTCTATTTTTTCCGAAGAATCCTTTTGTTTAAAACTGGTTCTTCCGCTCGCCTCACGTTCGCATGTTCTTTGCGGTATTAATAACAGTTTATTTCAATTTCACATTGAAGTCATTAAAAAAAATTGAATAAAAATCATATATTTCTCACTCTGAGCTGCAGTAACTCCTTTCATTTGTGAATTGGAAAAATGTTAATAGGATTATTCTTACTCAGAAGATGTAGTGGTTATCAAGAACCTTCGCAGGCTTCAGAATCTCTGTATAAAAAGTTTTTATTGACTTCCCCAAGCTATTACGAGAGACGCCGACTGTGTCGGCAAGTCACAGGATAGTTCGTGTTCAAGCCCAAAAAATGTTTCAGATCTATGACTGGAGACCAGAATTCTACAATGACACTAACAACTTGCCAGAGAAGATGCCAAGAGATCTCAAAGCTCACATTGGCATGCTAAAGACGGAACGTCCTTCTTGGGTAAGCAAGTCGTGTGCTTTCGTACTTGGTACAAACAAACGTGTAATGATGATACTGTTTTTTTTTTTTAAAAAATATAACACAGGTGTTTGGTCAGTTTTTGGATGGTCTGCGTGAGAAACGAATTGCAAATCGGCCATTTTATGTCTGTGGTGGGCTTTTCCTCGTTTGACGGAAGGTGGCAGCTCAACATTTCTACTTAAATTCCTGCCCTGAATTATGCTTTTGAACACGATTCTTCGCCAGTTCCATCCTTCAAACCTTGCAAACCATCTCCTTACAATCCGCCATAGTGCTTAATGTCGTTTTCCCATCTCAATCTTCCGAGGAGGTTTTTTCTAGCAATTCTTTGTGCTTTGCTTATCTCTCGTATCTTAGCAACGTTGTGTGTTGTTCGTAATAAGAACGGTATACTTCGTGTAACTAATGTGATATTACGGTGCTGTTATGGGTCGTGACGTGTCATGTCCATCCACCGAAGGCCTCCTTGATGTCAGTATCCTAACAAAATTAGGTCTCTACGTAAGTCAGAGTTTTTCACTGTGCGATGCGCCAGATTTCTACTTCCTACTCGTAGACCCAAATATTTTTCCGAGCCTGTGTTGCTTTCTCACAGCTGGAGACGGCATTTGACGCGCGTACGCAAAACTTAAATTGGTTTGTGTGTTTTTCTCTTTAGAGCAGGAAGGGAAGTAAATAAATGAAGTGGTAACATATTCAAATGTCGGTAAGTTTCTACCGGACAAGAACCCAGAAGACGGCCATCTTCAGACTCGCTGTCGTGAGGACCTCAAATCCCACTGTTTAATATATGTCAGCTGATGATGCGAGACTTTGGTGTTGCGTTTTATCACCGGAATGTTGCACTATTTCAGCTGAACACAATCTGGGTGAGCTGTGAAGGCGAGAGCCCGGCGGATGTGGAAAATATTGGACCAATTACTTACATCCCCACGCGAGGATTCCCCGGTTACTTCTATCCTTACAAGAACTCCGAGGGCTACCTCAGCCCTGTGATGGCTATTCACTTTCAGAGACCAAGAAGTAAGTCTCGTAGTGGATACTGAAGAATAGCTCAGAATCATAGAATTTTCTTAAATAATCAGCTAAACTATTACAAAGTATTTATTTATGTGTTTCGTAGGAAATTTTCCCCATGACAGATATCCGGAAACGCCGGATGTCTCGGAATGTAACGTCGACTTGAATCTGAGAAAACCATTCGTCAGTGCTGATGTGAAGATCAGAAATTCTTATAAATATTGTTGAAGTTTTCTTTGAGATTTGGGGGTTAAATTACTTCAAATTTTTGACCTCCTTTGGTATTTTTTGAGGTTGAGCAAAATTCTTGGGAGAAGCTAATAGTTTCTCGGCTACTAGTCGAGAAATCCTCTGACGTGTTCTCGGAAGTCGTTTCATCCCTCCATGTTTTGTTTTTTTTGACTACAGTTTTGTGTAAATTTCTCGTACCACGCATTCTACACGTGTTTCACTTACGTAACCTTGATTTGGTCACTCTGATGATACCATAATTTTATGAAGGCTGTGGATTGTGAAGTTCCTCGTCTCTTCCTCTGTCACAGGTCCGCGTAAAAACGGATCGTACAATTACGAGGCGAGCTTATGGGAGCGGGTGTCGGGGGTTAATGTGATGCATTTCAGTGTGTCTGTTGTGACGTAGACGCAATCAGGCCGTTATTGGAAGCATCTGAAGTTTATAAACTTGAAATTAGTGAAGAGAGCATTTTCCTGATTTTATGAAACATAACACCAGCAAATCAGAAACAAAATTGGTCCTGCACAACGTAACGTTGATTAAGTCGCTGTTTGTTCCCTGCCCAATAAAGGCTTGATTGTTTTATGCATTATATGTAAGCGCCTGATTGTTTTCAGCTGGTATCCTGATCAACATTGAATGCAAGGCCTGGGCTCGCAACATTATTCATGATCGCCAAGAGAGAGTCGGCATAGTTCACTTTGAGTTGATGATTGATTAACTTTAAGAACAGTTGAAAAATTTTCGAAAGATAAGCCGTGTGATCGTCGTTCAAGGTGTAGTATGGAAGATGGGTCGGCGGTAATTTGCGGCTGTCCTCTCATTCTCGTTTCTGTAGTGTTCGAGGGAGATCTGTAAATGAGTAAGAGAGAACAAGTTTTACTTCCTTTCTTTCTTGTTCCTCATTCCAGTGTTTTCATTCCATTTTTAGTAATTGGTGTTAAGATACGATATTATGAAACTTAGGCAGGATATTTTAGATTTTGAAGATAATGAACTCTGGTCATATCTGCTTTTCATTTATTTTTATACATCTTGTAGTAGCTGAATTAATATGTAGTAATTTAACATTTGTTTTGTGTTATTTTGATTGAGAACTGATCGCAAAAATTATCTTTTAAGCAGGATATTGAAGATTCAGCGACACAACTCACAAGTCAGGCGTTTTATAGGCCTAGTCATTAAAGTGTTTTCATTATCAATTACTTTTGTATTTTTTTCCAGCACTTGTTGTGTTTTGACTGTTATGTAAGAATTTACTTTAAGGTAGTTTATCTATAATTTGACTTAAATTATTGTTATAATGAATACCTGCCAACCTCAGAAATGTGTCTAGAGATATCAAATACAAATGGTTTTTTTTTTCGTTTATACGTACAGTTTTCTGTCGGAGCGTCGGCAAAGAAGGTGCAAATTCAGACGGCGTATTTGTCCGTACGAACAAGTATAATTTTCAAAAGTTTGATGTAATGTGAAGGCGAATAGATTTTCATCCTGTTTTTGTGTTGTGGAACTGTCGCTGACATTTTGGAGATTCTTAGAGTCTCCATTTTCAAGGCGAAGTGACTGCTCCAAGGCAAAAGTTGTAAACAAGAAAAGGGTGACCAGAGTAAAACTGAAGTGATGGTGCGGATTTCTCAGGCACCGGCACGGAGACTTTGGTTTGTGCAAGATTGGGGTGTTCGGTGTGCGGATGGCGGACTTCCACACTGGGCTGAGCTAATTATGTCCTTGTTGACATTTTGGCGTAGGCTTGAGCCCCCCCAAAAAGAGATTCTCCTTTTAAGGTCTATCTTTCTGTTCAAAAGAGTGGGTGTGCTGTATAAGTGAATTCAAGGGGTAGTAATTTCACCCCCCCCCCAAAAAAATTGAGACAGCAGGGATTTTTTAAAAAAATGTCAGCAATAACGTCTACTGCTGCACGGTGCCATCACCCTAGAACAGGAACGAACGATACCAGCAATGGAGTAATTTTGGCAGTATCAAACGTTTGAAATCTAATTTGTTCAAGGTAGTGATATCGCTTCTATTCTGGTACATATTTTAATTGTAGTTATAAAGTACTTGTTTCTAACGCTTCCGTACCGCAGCGAGTACTCTTCAACGTAATTTGAAATATTTGCCGAGGAAAGAACTTGGTCCCAGCGGTAGTATATGATATTAGCGTAACCATTTGTAGTGCAGAACCGTACCGGGTACTCATTTAGATAAAATTGGAGATGCTGGATGTTCTTGGTTATTGCTTGTATTACGTTAGAACGCAGTAGTTTTCCAGGAATGCTAAGTTTGAACTGATTTTCTCAGCTAGGCGCATGAATGCGAAGAGGAAAATATTTTTGTATAAATATTTCTGCTTCTGAAGCTGTGAACACTTCTCTCTTTTCACGTCTGTGAATGATACCAGGTGCCATGATGCCTTAGTAAAATATACACGTTCGTTCTTTAGGAATGCCATTTTTTTTTTGTGAAGAAATTAATTTATAGGTATACGTACATTTGTCATTTTCTAATTTAATGTTATAAATGCTATTAATTTATTTTGTTGCGTGAAAAGAAAATGAAGTGACTGGATATGTCGTGGAGACGCACAGTTACTGTATATTAAAGTTATAAATTTGAAAACTGAATATGTCCGCTAGTAATTGTTTGAGCTGGAGTTGAAAAGAATCAAAATCAAAGTAAGCCTTTTATTATTCAGTACTTGTGTGGCTGATATTACGTAATTCTTGTCGTTACGTAGTGTGAAATGCTTTTTAGTAGTGCGGTCATACTTGATTTATTTCTCGGGCCGCTGCCCCTGAGAGCATAGGCTTACTCCCATTGCCACAGCGAGCGTATATGAAGTTGGATTTTCATGATAAATTCTCACAGAAACAAAACACCGTATAAATTAAACAAGAAAAGTAGAAAGCTGCCTCTCGGTAACCCCTCTATATACCAGAGGGCATTCTTTTCATATAACATAAGAAACCAGCGTACTCTGACTTTCAGTCTTGATTTGAGGTGTGAACCGGTTCTTTACGAAGTTCAAATAGAATTTAGAAATGATGATCTGTGAAAATACTTTTAACATTTAATTCTCTGCTCTTGGTTGGCCAGAGCAAAGTTCTACAAACATGATTTAAATAAAATGTAAGATTTCAAAGAAAAAGAGTGAAATAGTACGTAAGTACTCGTACGAGCGTAGGATACAATTACTTATTGCTGTATCCCACCATCTGCTTGTGGTATTTTATAATTTATGATTAATTCATAATCCGCAGTTAATGTGAGTGTAGGTAACTAAAATAATACTCTTGAAAGCAGAGATTTGATTAATATCAATTTCCGAAAGTGTCTTATTGCTTTTCCATAGTTTGAAGAGCATGTAACAGATACTACATTATAGTTAATGCCGCATTTACTAATTACGTAATATTTAAGAACTGTAGAAATCAGAAATTTGTATTTCTGACTAGTAATAACGGGCCCCAGAACTACAAGCATTTGCTACTTTCTGCTGTAGGTTTTCGTCGTTACATTTTCGCCACCACAAATTTTATCGCCAGTTACAAAATTCCTTTGTTTATTCCTTATGTTTAGAATTCAGAGCTTTAGTTCATGATAAAGACTTAAAAAAAATGTATTGTAAATATTAAATGCTGTTAAATGACACTGATTATTAACCCATTTCTTAATATGGAGATTTGCACATGTGTAATGGTATCAAAAGTAATTTACCGGTTGCCGGTCGTCTTTTGAACATCAGCCATTTCATAACCATTCAGACAATTGCAAATTTTGAGTCTGGGTGGCTGTAAAGGTTGCATGAACTACCAGGTAACCTCAGAGTGAGTGTATCAACGCTCAGAAGTGACAGGAAGACTTTTGCCTTTTATTAATACAGGGAAAACTATGGTACGTACTGAATTATGGAAAGTTTGCACCAGACGCTGATGCGAAGCCTCGAGTATTATAAATATGCACGTGTATTTCATCCAGTACTTGTAATGATCTGGAAACAAATTTCGATGTAGACCATTTTTGTTCTTAGTGCATTTTCTTAACATTAAAATAGTAAGAATATGTTTTGGACATCTCGTGAATGAACTGATGTTAGTTTCAGCAAGTTGTAGTAAAGTTTAGACATTTCTGGTACAACCCAGACATGTATTCTGTAATACGATATTTAAAATGACATTAAGAATTTTTAGAATATGGATTTAAATACTAGCGCAAAGCACAAGCTTTTAAGGAGATATAAAAAAGAAAATTACATTATTTTAGCCCTCAAATATGTTGGAGTATGATTTCCAGAAAAAATTACAAAAATATTTTATTGATATATTAAGCAAGAATATTTTTCAAAAGAAAATGTGTGTTGTCATACCATCAAAAATAAGACATAGAACAAAAAAAAAATTCCCCTCCCCTTCTTCTGTTACGCTGTGCGCAAGTTTGCAGGTTAAGCCCAAAGTTACAATTTTCCCACGTCTCATCGAGTAGCTTTTAAGCCGCCAGCAGGACAGGAATGTTCCCACCAAAATAAACTACGCTGAAAAAATGCGTTCAGTCCAATCCCAACTTAACATGACTCAGCGTGACTTTGATCCAAAGCTCCGATAAACAATAAAATTGATATTTACGTGGGATACTCAACGTTGGTAAGTATGAAGATGGCCGTCTTCTGGGTTGTGTCAAATGGTCTGGTAGAAGTTGGTGGGAGAGGAAGCAGATCTTGCCGTCCGTGTTGGAAGAACCGTGGAAACTGTGGCGAAACCTCGGTCAGGATAGATGATCCAGTCAGAACTTTAACCAGGTACAGCCACATTCGGACAGACTCTCGTTCTAACTGCACACAAATCAGTTGTTAGGTTAGGTTAGGTTAGAAGTTCTGTTGGTGTGGTGACTTGGCTCTGGTGGATTTAATAGTTCCAGAACATTGTTTCTGGAAACATTCGATGTTAAACTTAATAGTGAACAATGTTCTTTTTGTTCTTACCATGTGAGTGCTTTGTTGTCAAAAAACAAAAAGGAACATCTAACACGAGTTATATATATTTCTAATAAATTAATATAAAATATTAGTATCTTGTTAATTGTATCCAGTTTTAATGTTCAGTTCAGAAACAAATTCTTTGCATTAAATATTTTATAATATTTAACTGGTTTTGAGACTGCATTGAATGAAACTAGTAAATTTGCGTTGAGTAGCAAGTGTGACATTCAAGGAGAAAATTCCATTTGCATGTGTGCAGTAATGGTGATGAACCTTCAACAAACCAAAAAAATATTTTCAGAATGTATTTTAAAGTTTTGGTAAATTAAACACAAATTTTAAAACCCGATTTTAGTGGTCTGCCAAAGTTTTTGTTGTAAATTTTGTTTTGTTTTTGAACTGTCAAACCTGTAAAAATTATCGAAAGATGGAATGTTGAAACACTGTAAAGGTTTGGAAACTCATATCTGTAGGTGACTTGCTATATTGATTGTTTTTTAATAATTGCAAATGGTAAGAGAAGTAATTACTTCTCATTTTAAGATTTATTTAAATCCATTGTTAAGCAAAAAAACTGCTTGAAGAGTGTCCAACCAAACCTCTCGTCTACTGAGAATAATTATGACTTCCTTTTATAACTGCATCCGCCGAATGAAGTTTTTCACGGATGAAAGAGATCAAGTCCCGATTCGAACAACAGCGGAACAAGAGCGAATGATGGGACAAAAGGTAATGACGTTTCTTCAGTACTAGACTATTTAGAAATTTTGGGTTCATTCAGTTCCGTTAAAAGTAGAGGAAGATATTTTAGGGTGAGTTTAAGTTGTATGTGTACTTAATAGCAGTTTGTTGGACTGCACAGCTTTCAGAATAAGAGCTGCTTAAGTTACTATAATAATTTTTTATTGAAATGTGGTTATGGTCTAACCTAACTTTCCGGCCTTGGCAGACAACTTTCTGTTCAATTATGCCGTTAATGCAGTAATAAGTAGCGTTAGGATTTACAACTGAAAAAGGAAGACTGAATCGGGTAAGTTATTTCTAGAGAATTAGTTTTCACATCAAAGAAGTGTTATCTTGTTTTAACTTCTGATAACGTCTTTTACATTAAAACTTCGTTAACCCTTCTGGGTATTGATTAAACATTCTACCGCAAAGAAGACAACAATAGGTTATAATTACAAAGATAAGTCTGTCATTGCTGTTGAGGGATAAAGTCATTGTTGAAACCCACAAATACGTACACTCTGTGGGCCAAATGCATGATCAGTGAGTTTTAAAGAGTTCGGGCAATCGGTTTGTTGTGTCGCGAGTCGACGGGAGTTGTAGCTAGCGTGACGTTACGTGGCGTTGCGAGACTTGGCAGAGAGAGAGACGGAACTCGGTGACGCCCAGTCGCGCTAATTTCGTCTGCTAAAGTTGCGGTTCTACGGCGTCCCGACGCTCCCCCACCAAACCATTTCCCCAACAAATTTCTAATTTTAAAACTGCGTCGTTCCAGTCTTGGCCGCCAACTGGCTGTGCGCGGTTCACCTTCACATTCTGTGTCGTGCCCCTCCAGTCTTTGCAGCATCAGAAGAAATGTCGAAGGATGTGGGGAACATCAAAGATGGTGGGGTCGTATATCAAGAAAATGAGCCCGCTAAACCGGTGACCTGTAAGGATTTCTTGTACGATCCTGATAGAGGGAGCGTTCTGGGAAGAACTGGCGCTGAGTGGAGTAAGAATTTTGAATATTTTCAGTTTGACCGGAAACGCGTAGTGTAGCCTAAATGTTACGTAATGTGATGTATTACTTATTTAAGGAAATGCATCCTTCTTCAGGGTGTGTGAATACGTGAATTTTACTTCTCTTTAAAAGAAAGTAATTATTTTGTAAATTAGATTGATTTTATCGTATTTAAATGTGCGGAGTGAATAGGATCCTCTCTGGAAAATTTAAGAGTTGCATGTATTAAGAATTGGAAGGCACTGACACACGTGAAGATGAGTTACGTCGAGAATTACATGAGCTGCAGTTGGACAGGGGCGAAGATACAACGTCCGACGTTTTGTTGCGTGGTTTTACAAAACTCACTGTACCCTTTCTCGGTGCAGTGGACAGTGAACTTTGCTTTGATGTATACAGAAACCATTACGTGATTGATTTTGTAACTTGCAGAACTGGGACGGTCTCTGAGTAAGTGTCGTGAAATATTATTCTCAATTATTAATAAATCTCGTTCTGACGAGGGAACTTTAACAAGAATGTCAGGAACGATGTGTTTTTACAGAAAGTGGCCGGGCGACGGATTGTTTTGCTGTGATCGATTCTAATTCGTTCATATCGAAGTTGCGAAACAATTGCCTGATGCTAGGATAATCGAAATGGCCGCCATGCGCGCTGACTTAAAACAATCGAAGGTCGGGCTGTTCGGATATAGGGCATTGTGGGAAATTGATGATTCTTTGAAGACAAATGAACTAGAAATTATAAAACAGCAGTTAATGATAAAC
>NW_019059750.1:995307-1013671 GCF_000696155.1 Zootermopsis nevadensis
GCTACGATTTTAACAGAATATGCAGAATTAGAAACCGTACTTGTTCGCTGACTCTGACTAGCAGTTTGAGCTGACTGTGTTTCCGCTGTAATAATCAAGGTTGCGGCTAAAATAAGCGGAATTTGTTCACGACAGGAATTCTCTTCACAAAATTTATTTCTAGAAAGGTTAATAAAGAAGTTTTGTGCTGAATTAACGTAAGATTTTACAACGCTTGTATTTTTTTTAAAAAAATAATTAATTTTAGTGTACTTTGAGTTCAGTTTCGTCCTTAAAAGATTACAAACATAAGTTTATTATTCAAACATATTCTTGTGTCTTTAAAGATTCTAATAATTAACTTCTCAAATAATATTACCGCGAGATTATTTAATTACTTTTCTCACATTTCCGCTGTGTCTTGAAGACAAAACGCGGGCCAAATTGCCGTAGGAACTGGTATAATTCTGAGGAATTTATTTTAAACTAATTACTATGGATTATAACGTAAATACAAAATGTTCTTGCTTTTTGGGACAATATTTTTTTCCCCTATAATTTTCAAAGATACGTATCGATTTGTGTAAAAAAGATTGACAACAAATGAAATGAAACGTCGAATTCCCTCGCAAATGCCGGAGAGAGAATACCAATATTAATAATGGCGTCGAATTATTACAAACAAATTCTCTCTCGTGTGTTTCAGTAAGGATCGTCGCCTTCTACCTAAGCTTCTACATTGTCCTCGCCATCTTCTTTGCGCTGTACTTTTGGTTGTTCATGAAGACGATCAGTTACGATGGTCCGAAATATTATCTCGACGACTCGGTGATTGGAACATCGCCAGGTATGTCTTCATCAGCATCATCATCTGTGTTCCAAAGAGGAACATTTAACGTACAGCCTGACTCACGAAAAGTTTAAATAACATCTTTAATATTCATCTAATCTATGAACACGGAGATTTGCCCCGTGTGAACACGACATGGACTCTGAAGGACAGTGGGAACTGTGTTAATTATTACGGGGAGATGGTCACAGGAATGCAGTGTCTGAGGAAGAACGAGTTAACTTTTACTGCCGAATGTTTCCGTAGATTCCGGATCTAACAAGCGGAATTCGGAATTAACTGCGTCGCGTCCGGTTATTTGCAGACAGCGCCCTCCCTCTCACCAACTTCCTGGTTGGCACGATGACCACGTTTAAAGCCCTCGCGAGGAAGATTATTGAAATGATTCATCCGAGTTTCTATTACGTTGTGAATTAATTACGAACGTCGTTCCCGTTTAACCGATAATTGGATTGAAATAACACGAGGGCTGAAGTAACCAGGCCTTTCCATTAAATTCTAAAAGTTCAGTTTAGACCACGAACACTCCAGCCCTTGGGAAAAATTATATTCTTATTATTACTTTAATTAGATTGCGACCTCGACCTTTGATCATCCGAGGGCTAAGAAAACAAACGCGCGCCCTTGTGACGTCACTCGCGTTTCTAGCATCGTTGCCTGACCTTGCGTCTCTACTCTGTGCTCACCCTTCATGAAATAATGCAGCAGTTGGCAAGCCTGTGCTACCAACATTTCAGGCCTAACCTCAATTAAGGCTTCGACCGGGATGTTCTTTTGTTAAATCTTATGTGGTACCGCCTGATTCGACTTCTAATGGTTAAGTGAAGTGTTTTCTTCGCGGTACGGTCTGGATTCGTAAATATTATGAAGACGAGCTTCGTCTTCAAAGGGTTAACCAGCTGATTTTCGTAATGGTGAGGTGTAGTGTTTTCTTCGCGGTACGGACTGAATTCATAAATAATATTCAGACGATCTTCGGCTTCAAAGGGTTAACCAGCTGATTTTCGTAATGGTGAGGTGTAGTGTTTTCTTCGCGGTACGGACTGAATTCATAAATAATATTCAGACGATCTTCGGCTTCAAAGGGTTAAGAAACGAGAGAAATTAATGAAATCCGTCGATTAATTAAAAATAACTGAGAATTTCTTCTCGACATGTTGGAGAGTGAGTGAGTTTGCTCTTATGCCGTGGCCAATTTCATTTCAGGTCTTGGATTTCGTCCCCTGTCGGAGGTGCACGAAGGGAGCTCTCTGATATGGTACAATACGAGTTCCGAGACCAGCCACAAGAACTGGACCATGAGCCTAGACAAATTTCTGGAAGGTGGGTCGTGTGCAGTCATCGAGTGTTTTGGTGCGAAAGGGCGACGATCACGTGATGCGAAGTACAGTTTGGAGGCCAGCTATTGGTAGCACTGCCGCGTCTTACGGCTCGTTAAACTTACTCTCTTAATTCACGTTTTCCATCGCTCACGAGTGAAAATAATTATGTGAGTTTCGTCAGTAATAATAATTCGCCTCACGCCTTTTACGACTCCCCAAATTAGGAACAGGAAGTACGTCACATTAGGCTCGCCTTTCTCGCGACTGTCTTTTGTTTTGTAGGTTATGTATGAAAATATAACAAAATTGTAGTAAACAAAGCAGCAGAATGGAAAAGATCGGGCTTTGTTTGTTGTTGTCGAAGATCGTGCGTGGGATTCAGTCGACTTTCCTCAGGGTTAAAATGAAGGAAAGCGCACACTTGGAAGATGTAGTCGTAGATGGGAGGATAATGATAAAGTTTCTCTCAGGTAAATCATGTGCAAGGCTGCGGGTCGAATTAACTTGTTTGAGGACAAGGCAGAGGATTTCTTGACTCGACGTAGTCATGATGATGATGATGATGATGATGTTTCAGGATACAAGAATCGAACAGTTGGCTCGAATATTGTTGGGTGCGACTACGGCAATAAACCGGGATACGGCGAAGTGTGCGCCGTGGACGTGGATACTTGGAAGCCGTGCACGTCTGCGAACACCTTCGATTACCTTAACAGCTCACCGTGCGTCTTCATTAAACTCAACAAGGTTGGTCCGCCCCTCGCTTTCTCGAATCACGAGCTAAAAGCCTTCGACTTCGATGAGTTCCTCGCGACGCCAGAAACTCCAGGGTCCAAATTTGGCTCGTTCTTTGAGGCAGCGTCTGATTCCGTGTGTCTTCCGGAAGTCAAATATGAAAATGGATGTCGTTCAGTTTGGTATTTTGTTCAATTATGACAGTAAAATGATTGGACGCAAAGTTTTTGAAAACAGTGACGCGGAGCTTTATATAATTTCGCAATGTCAATTTGTATGAAGAGAGGATTCTAATTAATTTAATGACGTCAGGCGACCTCTGACCCAGGATCTGAAGCACGTAAATAAACACCAATTCAAATTATCCTCGAGATTCAGCCTCAGTTCTTCTTACTCTTGTCTCTGAATTCGTTACGTAAGAAAAACTACTAAGGCCCCAGATCGCAGTCTCCTTGGGTCGCGTAGTCACGACTACGTAGAGTCACTTTTATGGGTTTTTCTAAGACACTGAAGCTAGAGTTTAAATATCTGAAGTCTTAGTTCACATGGCACGTGCTTAGGCGTGTCGAGAAGAATATTTCGTACGTGCGGGCATGCGCGGTAGAGGCGAGCACAAGCCGACTTTTACAGCATCAAAAACCAGGAGCCACATCCGCGCGTCTTGTGATCTTGAGTTGTTCGATCCAAGATAATTTCTTTTGTTACAGATCCTGAAGTGGGAACCAGATTATTTCAGAAATGCAAATGACCTACCAAATGAAATGCCTGAAGATCTGAAAAATCATATTAAAAAGAAGGAGAAGGAGGACCCCAAGTTTGTAAGTTCTGAAACCCAAGCCTCGTCCTGCCAAGCTCAGAGCTGAAGCCACGAACTAACTCGCAGGACGTTTTAAAGTCGTAATTAACCCTTTGAAGCCGAGGATCGTCTGAATATTATTTATGAATTCAGTCCGTACCGCGAAGAAAACACTACACCTCACCATTACGAAAATCAGCTGGTTAACCCTTTGAAGCCGAAGCTCGTCTTCATAATATTTACGAATCCAGACCGTACCGCGAAGAAAACACTTCACTTAACCATTAGAAGTCGAATCAGGCGGTACCACATAAGATTTAACAAAAGAACATCCCGGTCAAAGCCTTAAAATACTTTTCGTGAGCTCTCCTCGTGCCTTATCGAATATTTTCCACTTGGACCTTAGACTAAGATGGCCGGGGGTCATAGCCCATTCTAAAAGTAATTATTATTAGCGATAAAGTTTGTGTGTGGTTGCAGCTGGACACAGTCTGGGTGAGTTGTGAGGGCGAGAACCCTGCAGACAAGGAGTTCATTGGGGCGGTCGAATACATCCCTTTTCAAGGATTTCCAGGCTACTTCTATCCATTCCTAGGCGTGGAAAACTACGTCAGTCCGCTGGTTGCTGTGCACTTTAAAAATATTACAAGTGAGTATTATCTCGCCTATGAAACGATGGAATATATAAATAAAATTGTTTGTTTTTGTTTTGTTTATTTATTTATTTTTCGTCACAGGAAATTACTTTAATTGTAGCTCAGTTGGTCTAATGACCGGGGTTGCGTTACAGCAGAGCAGGAGTTTTCATTTCGTCCAACATTTCTCGAGTTTATCCTATAGACAGACGGACAGAGCAGCCTTTTATGCATTAATTTCATGGAATAAAAGCAGAGGAAACGAATTGTGTTCGTGACTCATCACCAGACTATTGCGCGTAATAAGTACGTAAAGGTGGTTAATAAATTCCTTGGAAACGAGGCTTGGTCGTGGAGGTGTTTCGGAATGACACAAAAAGTCAAATTAAGAACACACTAAGTTTGGTACCTAAAAGCAGACGTGGAACACAGTCGTGTTTGTGGGGCGGATCGTAATGAGTGGGGCAGAGCTCTATGGGAGGCAGTCCGCGATTTTAGCTGAGTTATATACGTAGTGAGGTTAGGTTGGGTGGAGTTCAGATAAGTTAGGTTATGTTTGATTACTTGAGGTGCGTGGACACGCCAGGCGTGCACTGGGGATGGTGCCCCTGAGTTTAGGGACGTAGTTGACGCGGGAGAATGCTCTCCTGGGAGAAAACGCACGAGTGAGTTGCTGCAGTGGATGGGGCAGAGGCCAGTTCATGGGGCGTGGCCCTAAACAGCGAGGGCGAGTGTTTTGCAGGGTGTGGCAGATATGACTTATAAGATCCAGCCCATGGTTAGGGAGCAGCCCCATTATGGCTTGGGTTAGGTTAGGTTAGGTTAGGTTGGGTTAGGTTAGGTTAGGTTGGGTTAGGTTAGGATAGGTTTGGTTAGTGGATGAAGGTTTAGCGTTGATATTATTGATAAATCTATTTTCAAGTGTCGCGTGCAATTGATGTAAAAATTAGCAAAGAACGCTCGTGGACACATTAAAATTTTTAGCCTTGCTTACGTTTATGTATTGTACATTACTTATAAAGTGAATCCTTTCGTCTGTTGCAGGGAATGTTCTTGTGAACGTGGAATGCAGGGCGTGGGCTCACAACATAGAGCACAGTCGACGTGATCGAATTGGACTCGTTCACTTCGAGCTATTAATCGATTAGTTAAGTGCCTGGACTTGAAAGCTGCCGTAGAATATTTGAAGATGCTTTCCAGTTTATTTTGGCACTTGGGGGGGAAGAATTATAGAGAAAACAAATCTGGTAGTAGGATAAAGTTGGAGGCACTGACTCTGATGATTCAGTGTTGCAAACTTATGAGTTTTATCCCTACACTCGTTATTATTCAGTGCATTTTTTCGTGAACTCTTATGAAATGTAACTTAGATTTTAAAACTCTTTTTTTTTTTGCAAGTATAAAAGACGCGAGTACAGACAAACAATTTGGTGATTGTATTAAGGGTTTTTTGGTAAACGTGAATGTAAATTGTTTTCAAAGAACCTGCCAATATTCTGATAACTTAATTTATATCTTCGGCCTTAGGAACAAACCAAAATTTTAGAGAACACTGAAGTTGCCATTTTCAGGGTAAATGTCTCTTAGGGTTCAGAAAGCACTGGGCAGTGGGGGGGGGTCGTGATCAGACGCAAATAGGAGCAGTATGTTGTCCAGTAGGAAGCAAAAGTTGTTAAGGAAACGAGGCGATGAGGAAACATTTCGAGGACCAATTAGTCAGGTAAAGAGATAATGATTTATCTCTCAACAAAAATCACGTCATCTCTGAAAATACGGTCTTCAATAAGCCACAGTAGTTTAGCTTAATTATTACTGAGAGTCTTACAAATTTCTACCAGACTAAATGGCACAACGTCTTCATACTTGCCACCATGAAAACTTGAAACTTCTCTTACGTATGATACTTTTTTTTTTAATGATACTGATTTTGATGAACAGTGGAACGAATATTTGCAGAAGAAAATCACTGAAGTCGAACTCCAGGAAATAATTGTCCATAATAATTAGCAGAAAGGTGAAATCAATCACTGAGCCATTATGTTGGCAACAATAAATATAATTGCAAAATGCCACACACCCTGGTTTTTGTTAAGCCCCCCGGCTCTCCCTCTTTTAAGCCCCATTCTGGCCATACGAAGCCTCTGTACCTCAATGCCGACCACCTTCGTCCACGCGCCGGCTCCCTGCTGAGGGATGTCCAAAGTAGGGAACTCCTGAAACAGAAAATCCCCGGTTCATATCCTCTGCTGGTTGAGAGACACAAAAACCTCAACTAAACTTGGGACGAGATGACAATTCTAAATTTACCGCCTCACCTGGTGAATACCACCCCCTCTGAACGTCCTTCCACGCCGACCACATCAGAGCTTCGACTCGAAGTTCGCTGATGCGCGGAACCCCTTGGTTCCGGAAGTTGGAAGGCACTTGTGCCGATCCAGGGCCGACTGAGGTCACCCACGGGCAACCGAGGGACCAAGTCGGCGCAACGAGTTTTCTAACCTCAATCAGCTAAGCTGAAGCTAAGCTGATTGAGGTTTTCCGTGTTTTTCCTCAGTTGTACAGCAAATGCCAGGTTATGATTCAGAACTAACAAAGTTAAACTAAAATTGGCCACTCCAATTCGTGATAGGCCTACGCGTTCATTCTAAATGAGGTCTTTGCGATTTCACATTATAGCGGGCGTCACTGGTTATAACTCTCATGTATGTTAAGCAAATATGTTCTTTTATTGTCATCCGAAATACAACCTGTTCCATAAAATATCACTTCCCCTTGGTATTTTGTTAAAATGTACACCATTCCTGAAATTGTTCCAAGTAAACTCTACAGGTGGTGTCTGTACATTCTGTTGTACACTGAATTGATTCGTATACAAACAACGAAGTTCGATTAAATTCCATATAAAGTACGTGTTTTATGGGACCAAATTAACTTCATGTCATAAATTTTAATGCGGTCTATACTCCAACGATAAGGCAATTGAAGAAATCTGCGTCGGTCTCTCGCGTCTGAGGCCTTGAAAACACTTGTAAGATTCCAACATTTCGGAGAAACGTGGGATAATGGCGATCAGTTGAATGATGCTGCGGTTTGTGAATAGAAGAAAGACAAGTCAGTGTATCGAAATATTTCTCTTCCCTAGATCCACTGAGCTTCGAAATGAAGTTATTTCGAAATTCGTCTGCCAAGTTATTTATAACACGACAAGTGTGTACGTAGGAACGATGTGGAGTTGGCGCCATCCAGTGGTCACAACATGAACAACACTGACTTGCGCATTGACTCGCCCTCGAGTCTCCAGTCTTCTCTCTGCGGCGCGCGGGAATACATTGTCGTCCACGTCTGACAAAATGCCGAAGTACGTGGTGAGCAGTTCGCAGGATGAAACTGAGCAGGCTTTGAATCCAGACGGCGCAAATGCAAAAGTGAGCTTCAACAACAGAGAATCATCGCCGACTCGGAAGAAATCGATAATAAATCGAGGTAAGTGGCTCAAATTTCAGCGGCAGGCCACCGTTGAAATGAAAGAAAATTAGGTTAGGTTTCGACTCTGATGAAGTCGTCTGTATGCTTCGACGGATGCGTGACGTCACATTCAGGAGGCGTTGGCAATCGACGTAGGACGCTAATTCGAGTAGAAGCCCTGTGAGACATTTAACGTGTTCGTCATGAAATCATAACAAAGTGGTCAACTGCTGAGAACTTGTGTTACGAATTGGCATTGATTACTGAACTGGAAGGAATCTGTAGTGGGCGATTTGAAGCTGACATACGAAGCTGAGTCAACTACACACCACATGTATAACCCGACGTTTCGTAACCGGTGTGCCCCCAATTTTATAAGAAACTGTACGCTCGCAAGTTATAGTTAAAAAAAGCAGCAACTTATCATAATTCGTAATCAGACACACACTGCTACGTCATCGACATTTTTATTCGACATGTGCCACGTTCTGTTCTAGTAAGCCTGAATTCTTGCAGGGGGAGAATTTACAAGTGGATACACGTTTATGGGTCATCTATAGTTCCGCGCCTCCTTTTCGTGAGGCGAAGTTTTGTGGAGAGCCGTCATGTGTGTGTGTGACAAATTGGGGTGTGTCGCGAGTGAACAAAGCTTGCGTAAGCCTGGTCTAAGCACGCAATGCGAGGGCAAAATGAATTAAACCCTGCAGAAATGTGGAATAAAATGGAGTGAGTAGTCCTCGGAGCGGTGGAGTGTTGGATTAATTTACAACGCTGTGTTAACCGCCGAGTTCAACAAACTATGATTCTAGTATGGTAAGATCATAAATCATGAATCCGGTCTGATGTGTAAGGAAGCAGACGTGGTCTCTCTGAAACCATCGAACAAAATTAAACCTGAGGCTTGTGCAGTCGTCGTGGCTTCTCCCCAGTTCCCAGTTCGTGTCCCCGAACTGCAAGGCGACAGACGTCACGCGAACAATCAGATCTGAAGGTCTTGTGAAATCTGTTCAGACTTCGACGAGCAGGCCAGTGAAGAAGACCATGTTTGGTAGATATTGACCGACGTTTTGGAGAGCATAACTGCTTCCATCATCAGGATGGTGAATCTCCGATGGAAATTCGACCAGTTTGTACACTCCGTACAACAGAAACCGAGCACTTGAAATTTTTGAAAATCCTAAACCGGAAGTGACGTAAGCGTACAGCTGACGTCATAATTCGAGTCATCCGTGACATGGCCTTTCTCTGCCTACAATTATTTATTTATTTTTTGACAGATTACAGGTGAACGATGACACCAGTATATCTGCCTATTTTATGAAAGACAAAAATTTGGGGCTCGAGGCTATATTTCGCTCTGTTCGCCGTACGTAAGTCGCCAGGGTTATGGGATATGCATCCTGAGTTGGCCTCGATGTAGTTCCGTCGTCACCTACCGACTTATCCACCCGTGACGTATTTCTGTAGCCTTGTTCTTGCCGCCGGTCCTGGATTGTGATGAGAATGGAGAACGGTTTCCAGCCTCACCCGTCAATTAAATAAAGATACGTCCTTCGTACTAATGGGTACTTTCAAACATAACCTAACAAATTACATACACTGACTATCAAAGCGGGCAAGATGAACGAACCGCAGCCAGAAATTAACCACGGATGACATGAACAGCAAAGTTGGTTAGTGTCAGTGTTAATATTCGATTTAGGAGCCGATGTACTACGTCATATTTTGTACGACTAATTTGCCCTACGAAACAAAATAAAAGAACTACCAGCCGCCATGACACTTCTAGCTTCGCGAATGTGGCGCACATAATACGGCGATAATGTGAATGATAATACTGACTGTTACAGGAACTTTGCAGTTAAGTAGTTTTCTTTCGAATGCCGCGATATGCAACTGTCAGTGTCTATTTGAGTTTCACACAGCAGTTTGGAGACGTGCAGACAATTGTAATTAGTATCTGTGGGAATACGGAACACAACAATGTCCAGGAGTGAAGACGGACTGAGCAGAAGACAGGCTTCAGTTCCATTCTTGTTGACCATTGTTGAACGGTGCACCAGGCTACACGGTGCAACGTCCCGGAAGACAACAATTTTCACTGATGAATTGTCGCAGAAAGTGGGTTTGGGCGTGGGCGCTAGGTCCGAAAGTTGGCAGCTGTGACTCTCTATAATTTTCTGAGGGCGTGCATGTGACAGTTTGTTAAGTAGGATCTGAGGCTGCGAGGATATCTGAAACGTCGGTAAAGTTCTACCAGACTACGCGGTGATGCAACCTAGAAGACAGGTCTCTACTCAAAACAACGATCACAGAGACATTTGTCGAAGCTAGTCCACGTGACTCCTGTGAATCTGATTCGGCAGAGGAAAGAACAGGTTTTGTTGTGTGTTAATCTTATTTACAAGTGTGATTTGTTGAGTTGAAACTCCCGTCTCGTATCATCGTATTATGAGAACTTTGTTGGGCATCGGACGTCCAGCATTTCACAATTCCGCCTCAAGCAACTAACCACTGATTTACCTCATATGGACTGACAGATCCCCGACTCTCGCTTGTTACGAGTCGATCTAGTGACCTGCAAATGCAGTGTAACGTTGCGCCACCACGAATCGAGCCTAAGCGGTTAATCTCGATTAATCGAAACGGCTATATCGTTTCCATTGTTTGATTATATACGGCGTTAAATTGGAACGTGTACGTCGATTGTGATGATGAATCTGAAGGGATTTGGGAGGAAACGTTTCTTGAATATTGGAAGGTATTCTCCTACCATTAACAACGAGAGAATGAGGAAAATCACGAGACTCAACCGAGGTAAGCGGTTCCGGTCGGAATTCGTTGGCGCTGTGTCCCTCGTAGTAACTTAAATTGATTTGGCAACACTGCTGCCCCACCCTTGAATAAATATAACTGTGCACGGCATCGCTTGTTTCGAGGACACACCCCAGAGTGGACAATGGACATTTTCGAAACATCCTGCCAGTGAATTCTGTCCTCAGTCCATGTCACTGTGTCACACGCATTGTTTCTTTTAAGATCCATATTTTCGTTCCATCTACCCCTAGGTCTCCCAGGCCAACCTAACCTTTGTTTTCCAGCAAGTGTTTGTGAACTTTTCATATCTCTCATTGCCCATTCTCCTTGCTTTTATTCCCGAAATAATTTGAATCTTATGGAAAATACATTTTCCTGTTCCTTCGTCCTCGTTAGATCCAAATATTTCCCCCCACAATTTCTTCATAAAATATTTTAAAATATTTTCAATTTTGTGGTGATTCGTACCCAAACTAAAACTGCAGTTTTCTATAGTTTAATGTTCAGGGTTTTAGACAGAGACGCGAAAGTAAACATCATCTGCTTTCTAAGACGAGTGGTTGTTAGTACCCCCCCCTTCCCCTCGCTGGCTGTCCGTCCGTGACAGAAGAGCTCAATGGAGCCAATTGTAATCGAAACACGTTCCAAGTAGTGCCATTTATAACTCGCGTTTAGAGAATCCTCGTCTCGTATTTTTACTTAATGATCAGTCGAGAATATGGTAACTTCGTCGTGAAGGAAAGGCGTCTCGCTCGTATTTTTACTCCTTGATAAATCGAGAATATGTTAACTTCGTCGTGAAGGAAAGGCGTCTCATTCCATATCCTTTTTCGTCTTAGTGGCCGTGATTACTAAGATCACTGCCCTCGATTACGTAACTCCTCCTGTTGGATCCCTGCATAAATGACAGCACATTCAAGGGAATAGACAACATTTTAGACAAAAATATGTAATTGTCAAAACAGCAGCTTACCTTCCACGAACTGATCGTGGATTTAATTTCCCTCTTGAAAATCTGATGAACAAGATGGCGGTGTGTCAACCAATGTTCCAGAGGAGCGTGCCGCGTCCATCTTCAGGGCTTATGAACGAACAGGAACCTGATAGGTTATACAGAGGTTTTGTGGACGACTGGACCATGGAGCAGAGGGGAGATGGAACCAAATCCAGGGAGGCCAAAAGGAACGAGAGAGGAGAGTCAGATGAAGCCGTCCTCCTTGTCCTTATTCTGCTCTTTAGATTGTGAATCAGAGGCTTCCATGGGTTGTTCCGCCGTGTAGTCTGGTAGAACTTTACAGACGTTTCAGAGGTCCTTGCTGCCTCCATCATCAGGGCGATCTTCAGACTCACCGCCGTGCAGAGTAAAACTGTCCCGTGACTGCATTGGATTTTGCTTTAATAAACTCCGTGCTGACTTACATTTGAAACTGGAGGAATGTTTATGATTACTTAAACTCTAAGTAGGGGGGCTGTGGTCTTGCTCAAAAACGGGGCACAACTGCAGCTTGGTTCCAAAATGAGCCCCCCCCTCCCCCAATAAGTGAAGGTGAGCGGAGATGCCGGAGGAGACCCTCGATGTGTAATGCGAAGTGCGCAACCGCGTGACGTAATTGCCCCGGAGCCTACGCCGTGCAGAGTTCTCGTCTTTCGAGGAGGGTGCAGCAGTGTTGCCAAAATGACTGATGTCATGCTTTATCCTGAATAACCGCGTCATCGCCCATTCATTTTGTTTAGGCAGGGTCTCAAGACGTGTCTGACGCATCCGCCACTCATTAGTCGCTCTCATGCGCACGCGCGTGTTTTCCACGCAGCCAAACGTTAGTCATATATTTATTTGTAGTTTTTCAGACATGACAGTGAATAATGAATTGGGAAGGATGTGGAAGGAAGCGGTCGTGGCCTAATTTAAGGTATTATTCCGGGACTTTCCTAGAGAGACTGAGGAAAACCACGACAACCCCAGTCTCCGAGCCGAACGTTGGTCAGATTGAATACAAGATGCAATTTAAAATGTTAATTTTACGATAAAGTTTTAGAATAAAAACATTACAATGTTACGCGTAATCTAGTGCGTGTTTCGAGACTAGGCGGTAGGGCGTAGTGAGACGCTTTCTGAAAACACGAAAATTGTGCTCTGAGATGTTTTTTGAGGAATTTAAATTCGCCTGACAAGGTTCCTTGCTCTACTAGATTTGGCTGAGATTCGTCAGGGGCGAAATACTCGAACGGACGGACACGTCGCGTTAAAAGGGCGGGATTCTCGCCACAGATCAAAAGCATTCAGAAATGTAACGTTTCGGTCTGTTTCAACTTTTTACTCCCAAAAACAAGCTGATTATTGCTAGAAATTTCGGAAGTAGATCGTCTTTTATTTCCTAATTGTCACACTTTAGTTACCGTGATTCCCGCTAGTGTAGGACATGAGACGTGTCTCGTATGATGCGAGGGTTGCATGTTGGCCGCCTAGAATAACATCGAATCGAGGTTGTTCTGTGAACACGGGTTCGCGCCTTTGAGGGTTTCATTAAGCCGCTGAGGCAGGACACGTTCGTCCGTCTGTCGCGCATTGTGATGGATGAGTCCCCGGACGGACTGCCGTACAAACAGGTCGGCGACCTTTGATTCGGCCTCAGCGGATAATTATCGTCTTATAGCTTTGTATCGAAATGGCAGTTTTCGGATTGAAATTCGAAACTGACAAATCCCTCCTACGTGCTTATGCCGAACAGTTCATCTAAGGGGCAGACTCTTGGTCGACACGATACATCGACCACACACTCGGGACTGTTGCTTTAAAGGATTCTATGAAGAAAAACTCCCGGAGAATCTCGCGGTGGACGGCGGGGGGTAGTCGGCTAGTGTTTTGTTGAGCCGAGTATGCTCTCACTGGTCGACAGGAGTTTAACTGGGCCTTCCGAGGTCCTACGGGCCACTGAAGGCGTGATAACCTTTCCCGCGAAATTCTTCGACAGATTCATCCCGAGGCACTACTTCCCACCAACATGTCGAGACTCTCGCGTTGTGTCCGTACTGAAGCCGGGTAAAGATCGCACGCTCTGTCCGTCCTGCGTTTCCTGTGGAAGTTCTGCGTGACGAGAGGTTCTGGGTCTGTGGAAGGTATCGACAGAGATTTGAAGGAGAGAGGGCGAAGCGTCGTAAAACCTCCTCCAACTCCACGTCTGCGTCTCCCCCAGTCGTGGAGGCTTTTGGTGCTATCCGAGCCCCCAAACTCCTCTCCGCAAAGGACAGTTTGCATACTGAGAACTTTCTCCCACCTCACCTTCAACTGGCCTCAATTTGAAGACGACAAACGTTTCTTGTTCTATTCCAGATCAACATTCCGAACGCAGTAATTGTTTAACCGGCCGAGGGCCTCGCGCTTAACTTGAGGCTCCCTCTTGGTCAGAAAAGGACGTTTGTTAACATGGAGTTAGTTTGCAACCTACTTTTCGCCAACCCGTCGTACTAATTACAGCGCCATTTTGTGTTCGGTTTTGAACTTACCGAATATTTATTCAATAACAGTGACACTCTGATCTGCTGCTTTTTTTTTTGCATTTAATTCCGATGCGAGGAATCTTTTCGACACCCGGTGTACATCCTGCACAATGGCTTTAGCCTTTATAAACGTCTATAGAATAGAGAAATGTCTGTTTTCGCAAATGAAATTCGAATTAGCGAATATTACTCGGCGATGGCCACTGTGTTTACTGACTTGTCTTACTGTCTCTCGCAAACGGACTATTTCTTCAGTTCGCGGAGGGGAAATTGGCAGCTTTCCACACGTTTTATATAGCTGTGCTATAATACCTACCAGGGGAGTCCAGACCGGCTCTCCGATTGAAACTCGCTGCCAGCTGTCCTCTCCACGATGTAACATCATCACTCTACTTTATGTAATTTATAAAGCATGTACCCCCCCCCCCCTCTAAAACTTCTGAACCAGTTGCTGTTTGTTCATGAATTACGCGCACTAAAACTTCCATAACCTGGTTTATGTGAGGTTATGTGTGATCTGAATTAAGCGATATTTGCAGTTGGCGAAGTGTCGATTAAAAAACGTTAATAATCGCAACACCAGAATTATTACAACTCGTGCTCCAGCCATTCTGAGGCAGTTTCCATGACCTTGGAACGCAGTTTGTTGTGTTTTTACTTAAATCAGATTCTATCGGGAAACAATCTAATTGCCCCACTGAAATAACTCGCCTGCTTGGTGTCAGACCCCGAGCGCTAGGTCAGGCCTCGGGAATCTTCCCGAACAGACGTCCACGCTCCTCCCAACAAGGACTGGACCATCGTCGGCCGGCCTTTCATCCTCTGTAACAGCGTGCAGAGAAGAAAGTAGAACCTCGAAGAGACCGCAGACGCATCTCAGTGCGTGCCCCTCGCATTAATAGTAAACTGCGTCTTAAAATAAATTTTATGTTCGTATTTGGATTCACGAAACTGGGTCCTGATTCTCGCTGTGCGTCTTAAAACAACCAATTTCCTTTCGCAGTTGTGATTACGGCGCTGATCGTATTGTGCAGCGTGGCAGTGCTGCTGCTCTGCGGCTGGTTCGTGTACTCCGTCTTCATCAAAACGACACCCGAGTGGCAGAGAGACGACTTCATGATTGAAACTATTCCAGGTACGTAGACAAAGCGTGAAGAGAAAATGGATTCGAAACTGGACCAAGGACTAACTGTTCTCAGATTCTCTTTGTCTGTTTGTTGTTGTTAAACTTGCTGTAGGATTTCATGTTCTGTCGGCGGTGAGCATGAAACAAACGCGACTTGGGCTCGCCTTTGTCTGTGTGGTATAAAACCGCCTTGCTGTGATTGCATTAGATCTGAAAGGTTATGTTTGTTATGCAAAGTGTGCAGAAATCTGAGAAAGAGTCCACTGCCTTCTCAGAAAGAAGATGAAAGGACGGACCTGTCGGAATTCTTGACATCTTTCCTGTTACTGAACGCGGCTGTTTGTCTGTTGCCAAATCGACGCCCCTCTCGGAACCAGGTTCATCTACTGCATTTTCCTGGATTTTGAACGTTGCCATTTACATTCCTGACCCAAGTCACAACCTAGCGCCCTCTATGAGTTGGTGTTTCTTTGCCTCAGTAGGTTTTGTTCGTGACAGAACTTGATGTGACTTTAGTTGGTGTCATCCAACTAATTAGACTTCAGGAAACTAAGCCTAGTTGCAGATTCAAATTAAGTAGGCCGCGAGATAAACATGTTTACCGTATGAAATACTTGATGTTCGCAGGTCTCAGGTTTGGTCCCAAGGACCCAGACGGCAATGCAGACGGCAGCTTGATCTCGTTCAGCCCGGGAAATCCAGAGAGCTACAGGAAATGGACAAATGTCATGGAAGATTTCGTAGCAGGTATTGTGTTTTCTGACCACACACACACTGACTTTAAAGTCGGTAATTACCTGTGTTTACCGACCGAAACGGAGTGATTCTGAATTTATAATTTACGTGTGATTTGTTGAACAATTTTCCTAACTCAGCACAACACAAAAAAAAACGCGGACAAACATCCGTGGCTTGAGTGGGATTCGAACTCACGGTCCCAGCGACCAAGCGGCACAAGGCCCACGCCTCAGACCGCGCGGCCACCGCAATGAGGAATAACTTTTTTGAATGCATCTCCTGAAGAGTGTGTTCTGAAATCTCGTGTTAACACCAATGACGACATGAATATTGTTTCTTTCGGTTTGCAAACTCAGCTGTAGAAAAATTAAAATGAAGGCAAATGTTTATGCAGATTAGGGAGAAATGTTGATTATTAACACGGCCGACTGAGCAAGGTCCAATGTTTGTTTTACAGGGTACATGAACACAAGCAAATCCGCACGGAACGCAGTCAAATGTGACTATGATGTTCCTCCGAAGCCTGGGAACGTATGTGTTCTGGACTATACTGCACTGTTTCCTTGTACCAAAGAAAATTACTTCGGTTTTTACAAGGCGTCGCCCTGTATCTTCATCAGATTTAATAAGGTAAACATCGTACTCATGCTTTTATTTAAACGTACGTGTCTTCTGATTCCAGAAATAAGCCGATTCGCTCTACGTCGACATGCCAGGAGAAATTTATCTTCCAGGAGAGTTTTTACTATTTTTCCGTGTTTATGAAGACATTTCCATTAATTTCCATTCTATACTTTGCGAAAAAGTAATTAAATGTGAAAGAATTCAACTTCGTCACCCTTTATTTTATAATCTGCATGCCGTAGTTCACATCCATTCCTCCGGTGGTTATTCCCATCAAATGGAAAACTAAATACAGCCATGTTTTACATTAAACGGAGAGAGAGAAAATGATTTATGAAATGTTTCACTGTGGCATAATTTATTTATGTAACTTCCAGCTTTTCCATTAAAAATGCAGAATTACGACAATAAGAACAATGTTTGTGCGCTCTCCAGATCGCAAATTGGACTCCGGAGTATTACGACAATGCGTCCCAGTTGCCTCCTGAAATGCCTGCTCATCTGCAGCACAGAATATCCGAGTACTACAACATCTATCGGAATCTGGTAAGAGACTTAAGTCATATTCATACTTACCCTCTCTCAGACGAGCGTTATATGACCAAGTGAAGTTTTCATTCACGTTTCAATTGGTATGAAGTGTGCCATGTTTTTTTATTAATTTTTGGCTTCCTCTTATTGAATGCTAAGTCAAAATGTTAATTGGTTGTGTCTGAAATAACATGGTTATTGCAAGATTTAAAGATTTTATGATTCTGTTACATTTAGTAGGCCTGTAATTCTTCTTCTTCTTCGGCGCTACAGCCCTGTGTGAGCCTCGGCCTCCTCAATGACCCTCCGCCATCTGTCTCGCGCCACCATCCTCCAACTTCTGCACCCCAACACCCCTGCGTCCTCCTCCGCTCCATCAACCCATCTTCTTTCTTTGTCCTCCAGGATTGCCGTCAGTGATTTTCTGTGGTGGGTCACCGTCTTCCATCCTAGGCAGACCAAATGTTTGAAGTGGACTGAGGTGTTTGATGCACGTGTCAAAAAGAATTGGTGTAATCTTACATTTGGAAAGAAATGGAGCGTTGTGCATGTGTGCGAGCGCGTTTCTTGCAGTCTTCACGATCGCTCGTTTTTAACGTGCAGATGAAAACAGTTTGGCTGAGCTGCGATGGAGAGACAGCGGCAGATGTGGAGAACGTGGGACCAATCCAGTACTTGCCCCGACCAGGCTTTCCTGGTTATTTCTTCCCGTACAACAACACAGAAAATTACATGAGCCCCGTAGTCGCCGTTCATCTCGAAAAACCTCGTCAAAGTAAGTATATTGATCTGTGTTGTGAACTGTTTCAAGATGCCACGACTGGCAGCAGAAACTGGGTTTAGAATGACTAGAAAAAACCATTTTTTGACATCCATCTGAAGTAACAGGCAAGGGGACCAGAGGGGCAGTAGGAGATACCGGGGTAAAAAGCATTTCCTGAAATATAAGCGAAGAATTGTTTCCCAGCAACAAAGCTTTGTAGCTCCATATCTGAGTTCCTGTCAGTAATGTTTTCGGTTTACCTTCTACTCTCAGGCTAGCGACAAGGGAATAATTCATGTAAGATTTCACAGCGATGAGTATGAATATTTCTGTCTTCTGGGTTGTTGCGCTGTGTAGTCTGGTCGATGTTAACCGACGTTTCAGAGGTCATACTGCCTCCGTCATCAGAGTGTGAAGATTTCTGTCTTCTGGGTTGTTGCGCTGTGTAGTCTGGTCAATGTTAACCAACGTTTCAGAGTCAGGGC
>NW_019059750.1:1044467-1073382 GCF_000696155.1 Zootermopsis nevadensis
TTTGGCGTGAATTTCTGGACACCTGTATGAGGGATATTCTTTTTTAAATTTTCAGCAAATGCCTTCTATAATTTTCCATTTATAGTCGGATAAATGCTGCAAAAAGCTACTCAATCTTCACCTGCATGTCTATAAAAATTTAGTGAAGTTTATCAACTTGAGCTAATTTTACAAATAGTTCAGAGCTTCCATGTGGAACTAAAACCGAGTGCAACTGGAAAATATGTAGATTGTGATATTTGAAACAGAACGTGTAATTGTTTATTAATGAGTGAAAAGTTGTCACTATTATCATTCACATTATCAGCGAATTATTTCTGTTGCATTGGCAAGGCTGTAAATGCGAGAAGCAGATAATTCTATTATTTGTCCATTGGTTTTCTGATTTAAAGGTTATGTATAGAAATCTGGCTGCAGACAAACAGTTTTATTTGCAAAAAGCACGTACGTCTCATGAAAGCGCTGGAATATTCCATCATATAGAGTACACAGCTTCAATATAAGCTCGTCTTGAAGAATGTAATGGCGTTATCTGTGAGACTGCTGTATTCTAATGGAGTAATCCACTCCCAGCACGATCATTCCATTCAAGAATGCCTATCACACAGTCTGATGTCAGACCACCACGATCACCTGATATGTACCCCGTCGAGAATACGTGAAGTGGGGGTGAAGACCTCTGGCCCGAACTTCCTCCAAGAAATACGGATGCTCTTTGGACTCTTGGGAAGAAGATACTGCGTGGGATTTGAGGTTTCACAGCGCAACAGCCGAGAAGACGGCCATCTTAAGATACTTTGTCTCGACTTGTGTTTGGTCTCTACTCGAGTCATTGGATGAGATCTGTGGTTGAAGCTCAAGGACTTTGAAGGTGCCAGGTCTTGAAAGTAGCCCTCTCAAGGGATAATGTACATTTTGTGTAAGTAATTGGCATTTTTCGAGAAACAAATACGATTTTTCGCTCAAACGTTGCTGGACTGCGTGTGCTCTCTGTGTTATTTCTGATTGCTCTGTATGAGTTGCTGACAGAAATTTTGAAACGTGTACTTGAATAATGTACCGCCGCACAGTTTATATTTGTGGGATGTAAACCAGCAGTTAGTTGACTTTGTGCATTCTACATCTGGCTTTTGATTTACGAAGGGGTAAATCATAAACATTCCTGCAAATTCTGCATCAAATTTTAGTCACATGTCAACAGTCAACAGCTATTGCAAAACTGCGACACTGTTTTATGTAGCTGAATTCTGTACTAGTGAAAATTATGCGTATTATTAATGTTTTATAGTTATCAGTAACGAACATAGGCGTCAATAGTCCTTGAGTGTGAACTTTTGTGAATACAGGGTGCGCCAAAAATACCCGTAATTTCAAATTAGCGTCGTTTTTATGTTTACTGCGGGAAACAGATGTTTTAATTTTATTCTGTTTTGCACTTACTAATACCAAACATAATAACATTTTCATTTGATTTAGACTTTTCATACGGCAAAAGAAGGCCTCAAAACAGCTATAAATTTGTTTAAAAAAGGTTTTAAGGCAAAAACAATATCGAAGATGGTCAAAAGGTAACTTTAAACCGTCTACGATGCGATAAAACGTTTCAAGGAGCCTGGGAAAATGAGGATGTGGAAGGACGAGGACGAAAATCTTCCGCAGTTGCAAAGAGGAATATCCGGTACAGTCACAGCGAAAGATGACAAAAAATACCCGGTATCAGCGAACAATCAGTTCGAAGAATCACAAAAGAGAAGCTGAAACTCCGTTCTTACAAACTCGGAAGTGGTCATCGCCTCACGGACTCAAAAACGCCAAGAAACTTCGCCATCCAGCCGCTCCATCGTCAGTTGGCGCCACTAGGCTCAGGCAACTCGCCGAAACGTCTTTCGAGGTTTCTGTGATGGTCTGGGCCGGCATCAGCTCCTCCGGTATCCGGTACAGTCACAGCGAAAGATGACAAAAAATACCCGGTATCAGCGAACAATCAGTTCGAAGAATCACAAAAGAGAAGCTGAAACTCCGTTCTTACAAACTCGGAAGTGGTCATCGCCTCACGGACTCAAAAACGCCAAGAAACTTCGCCATCCAGCCGCTCCATCGTCAGTTGGCGCCACTAGGCTCAGGCAACTCGCCGAAACGTCTTTCGAGGTTTCTGTGATGGTCTGGGCCGGCATCAGCTCCTCCGGACCGCGGCGTCTACCAACAACGAGTCTTAAGAGATGAATTGGAGCCGTGGGCACGCAGGCGTTTCGGAAACAAACACTGGGTCCTTCAACAGGACTGGGCTCCTGCACATGCAGCGAAATCTTTAGTCAGACTCTGCAAAGAGCTGTTTCCGCAGATTTTGGACTCGCCTGATCTGAACGCTATGGACTTCGGAGTTTGGTCAATTCTGGAGCAAAATCTCCTCTTCAAGATGCGCTACGTGGATCAGCTGGAACGAGCTCTGCACAAACCCTGGAATGAAATAACCTTCGTCGATAATTTCATGAAACGTTTTGATGCTTCTATTAAATTTAAGGGTGGTCATTTTGAACATGGTTTGTAACCATTTGTTTTTGTTAAATAAAAAAGTTTGGTTTCAATTCGTTGATTATTCGTGGAGTTATGATCTCTTAACTATTCCGGGTATTTTTTGGCGCGCTCTGTATATGATATTTGCTAGTGTAAGAACATTGATCTGATGTTCCGCACTTGGAACAGTTTTATTATTTAACAGTGGATTTAAGCGATGTTACAGTTTTGAACACCAAATTTCATGTGAGAGCTACGCATGTCATATATCCGACGCGGCTGTCCCCTGAAAGCCGAAGTCACGCATTGAATTTCAAACCCCAAAAATGTACAGACAAGAAAATTAATGTTGCCTGTCGCGAAGGCCTCCATGAAATAGCCGTTGTACCTGCGTTTCAAAAGAATATTGTTGCCATTAAATTCCAGTATGGCTACACACATGGATTTTGTTTGTTTTTTGTGAGAACTGCTAAACAGGGAAGTTTTCACAATTACGAGCCATGTCATTTAAGTTGTTTGTTGGGTAATAATTCTTTAGGCAGAAACATGACCGTAGACTTGTAAACTTTGTTGTAATTTGAAATATTCAGAAGACTGATCAACCTTATTAGCTGCCAGCGAGGAAGGTGGTCATGTTTCATCGTTACACAACACGAAGAACTTATTATCATGCCTTGTGGTTTATTCTCGAGAACTGACATTTCGGTGTGTTAACTTTATTTGGTATTATGTGAAGTACTAAGCGTTTGCCACTTATGAAGCATTTATGTGACATAATTCACAAGCCTTGACAGATATTTATGCTAGAATATACATGAATCATTACTTTAAATTATCTAAATAAATACCTTGGTAAATTGCTTTTAAATTTTCAGTGTTTGCTTACAGATACATGTTCTATACTTAGTTTCTGGAAAGTTCTTGTAAATTCTCTGTTAATTCTGTGCTTAGAATTTCTTTTTTTCTTTTCTTTTTACCAACAGGAGTCTTTTGCAGTACATTGATGAAGAACTTATACTCAGGTACTGTAATAGATTTTTTAAAACTTATTCCTCTTGCTACTGTAAATATATTGGAATAGTTCAGAATTAAGATGAACATCATCCTGTGCGTTTGTGCGCGTGCATGCGCGCTACTCATGTATGAAGAGAGTGCATGTTGTAATTGCTTCAGAATGTGAGAAGAGTTTTCAGTGTCAGTTATCATGTAATATGTAACTTTAATTTAAGTCATTCATGATATCGGAAACAACATACAAACTTCGACAGTTGAAATAAGAATTCACATCTTTCTAAAGTAAAAATTATGCACTGAACTGAAAGTTAAATGTGTTTAAATACATTTCGAAAAGAATGTGATATTAATTCTTTGAATTGTGTACTCTGGAAGTTTCTTTAGAATATTCTCATTGTATTTTCCATTTTTGTGATATCAGTGAAGGAATGAGAGTTTCAATTTCATGTTGTTCTATCATGTTTACTTACTGTTTTATGAACATGTTCTTCTTGCGCTCGTCATCAAATCCCTGTCTTGTGTGCATTGTTAAGAGCCAACAAGTTGCATGTTGTATTTTCAAAAAAACAAAAACATTTATTCCTTCACTTTGCTATGTGAGTTTGTAGAAAAAGTTTTTATGACAAGACCATCTAATTAACCCAGCTACTGGAATCTTATTACTTGTGATCTCTACATGTCTCAATTTCTGTATTTGCTGAAACTTCTTTGGTCACCTTAGCTCCTCACACATGTGCCCCTTAAAATACATTTTCCTCAGTCACATCCTCATTGCCATTTTGATAGCTCACTGTTCTGCTGTACCAATCAGATCCATCACATTCCACTCATCGCCTACTGTCTTCCCCTTCTTAGGCTCTCACAGACCACCCAACCAACATATCCTGAAAATAGCAATCGCATTGTTTGCCAAAATTTTGGATAACTTTCACCGTTCAGAGTTTTACATTGATTCTGAATGTGAAATTTCAAGGTGAAGACCTAATAACAATTGTAGAATTTGGTTTTATACATAACTTTGGTCATTTATTGTAACTGGCATGTTATAAAAATGTGTATGTAATTTAGTATTGTGACACTAACCTTATCTATTTATGAAATGAAGCGTGTCCCTCGTTGATTTTGTGATTCTCTTCA
The DNA here is from genome assembly GCF_000696155.1 of Zootermopsis nevadensis. The sequence goes on from NW_019059750.1 coordinate 1,049,133, forward strand.
GCTCCGAGACTTTAAATTCTTCCTGTAGCCGTGCACAACTCAACTTTCATCAATGCATCTTGCCTATGAACTTGCAGTGTGTCTAGTCTTGTAGGGTTCATGTTTGGTGGTGATGGCCTATTATAATGTAGGAATATTATTTATTTATTCTTCTGTCCTTAACACACGCCCATCCCTTCATTTGCAGTCATAGTCACATTCGAAAAATTCTGTAATGTTCTCGTAATCCATAAAATTGTATACTAAGATTATATTATCTTCCCTGTATCAGACTTTGAATTATATATGTTTGGATTGTCTGAGACAAGTGCATGAAGCCTTTTCATTCTAATTGCTGAATCACTAGTAGAAGCTGTTCTTTTCCTCATTTGTACTGCAGAGATGTTATGTACTCAAATGTTTTTTATCCACCAGTTATGTAACAGGAGTGGAGTTATGATTTGAATGAAGATTGTGTGGTCACAGTAAGCTAGCATGTGCGACTCCCTGTTAACTGTTTCGGCTGTACTATCACATGGGCCTTTCCTGTTGAATATTGCATAAACGTACCATTAAACAGTGACACGAAACTCACGGAATTGGGCTGATGAAATTCTTTCTGTTTTTATACTAAGCATCAGATCTGTCTGTAGGGGAAGTAACGTACAGTTTGGTTTGATTTGATAACTTTTATTAGGTGCTACTGATAAGAATGTGTAGCTGCTGTGTCATGAGACACATTTTCTGTGAAATTACCTCGTAACTAGCTTGGCTTGTTGAAAAAAATCACAAATTGGTGAATTGTGGCTTGGGAATTATTTCAGTGAAATGGCTGACTTCATCTGGCTGAATAAAAGAATATTTTCAGTAACATTGCAGCAATATGTTTATTTGTGTTAAGGGCTAACTTGAGTTAGTTTTGGAAAGTTCACTGTTGTGTTGCGATTAATGAGTGAATTGCATGGCAGAACCTATGATTCTTCAAAGAAAATGGCCAAAAATTCTTTTGTTCAATGAATAATAGTATCTAATGTTGATCTGTATATTGTTAACCATTGTTATATGTTACTTCGTCAATTGCATTTCATTCAAGCAAATCTGCAAGTTTTTGTTTCTCTCTCTCCCCCGCTGGGACAGTATTCACAGTAACTCAAGTGCCATTCTGGTACTTCAGAATTACATACGATAGGATATGATGGTCTTTGTAGGAAGTTATCCCAGTACTGGACACAGCTGTAAGTTCCTACACTTTGCTTTCTATTAACATTAATTTTGCATTTTGATGTGTGCTGCATGAGCACTGCATGCTCCAGGTGTAACTATATATTTGTTTACACTTTGAAAAACACTTAGTGCCAAATGCGTTTCGACCTCAAGAGGTCGTCATCAGTGGCAAAAACATTAATTCATTAGTCTGTCTATTAAATCGTACAATTCATAAGACAATGTTTTGTTGTAAGGCACTGAGCGTACTGTTGTATGAAATGCGAAATTATGATGAAAGTGGAGTAATTCTTGGGATGCCACGGAGAAACCGGGGAAACCCCGGAGGAAAACTCCCGTGTTCTCATTTAATAGAATTTGATTCTGTATTTGGTATAAACTTTACCAATTTGTTTCACAGTACTTATTAAATTTATCATCCACAGTTGAATGGGTCTTGAACTTTTTCCAACATGTGAATGTCTTTCTTCATTAAAATGATTATAACAAAAATCTTTTTACTCACACTTACCATTTGCTATAAAATATGATGCACTTCACATTTAAATAGAATGTATACTTATTGTTCAAGCATGTCAAAACAAATCTATTTCTGAAATTCAACACGCCATGTTCTGCATTTGTTTTGCTATCTGCGGGGAAACTAATTAGACTCTCTTTAAATTATTTAAACTTGTCCTACAATCTGTTGAGAGAAAGCCTAGCAAAATTTTCATGAAGCCCTACTTCTACATGCCATGTCCTGTGGGTTTTTTTTTTTTGTAACCAGCTAACAAAATATTTAATTCTCTGAAATGTTTTAGAGGTCTGCTTTCAAAGTGCAATAGAACACTGATTATCTGGGGCCCACTTATACATGGCATGGATTATCTGCGATCTCGGATTGTCTCTAATATGTAATTATATTTTTATTGACTGCTCACAGAATCAAACGAACACTATGAACGTTCTGTAAAAGAAATTCTTCAAGACAGAATGTTTAGTTTTTCAACATGAATATGTATGTTTTTACATACAGATATGTAAAGTTCCTATTTTGCTTACATTTATGATGATAATACTAATAAAATATATTGTAGTATCTAAAACCTTCATTGTATGTGATGCAGGTATTAACATGTAACATTTATTTTTGGGGGGAATTTTTAAATTGCGGTTATCGGAAAATTTAAGGTCAAATTCAAAATTTAATGAGCTTGAACTGTTTTGTTATGGTAATGAAATTCTATCATACATCATTTTAAAGTTCATTGCTAGCGCTTCAAAACAAATCCAATTCCAGCTCTGCGTGTCAAAGTAGAACCAGTTAGGATCAGATTTATGAATGTTCGTAAGGCAAATTTTCTCAGTTTTTTAAAGTTTTAAATGGCAGTATCTTCTAAATAAGTGAAATAGAATTATGAAAGTTTGCACACATTTGTTTCTAATTGGTTATAGTACGTGACCTAAATTTAATTAAAATCAGAGTGGTTAAGGTTGTAAACTGTGTTGATTTGAGGTGGATGGTGCTACTCGTATGATCATATATGTGGTACTTCTGTTTTACTTTCCCCTCCCATAGTTTATGATTTACTGAAATAAAAGTGTAAAAATACTTTCATTTCATCTTATTTCCTTTTTTTTTCCTCAATTAGGGGAAACCGAGTACACCAACTGTCTGCACAGGAAGATTTGTATTCACAACAGTAAGTAGGTTATGTAAGATTTGAAGCGTAGATGATGAATAAATGAACCAGAATATGTTTGGGTGATAACCTAATCAGAGTTGAGTTGAAACCCTTGTTTTGAAGGCCTCCTGTCTCTTCATTGTCAGGGTTGAACATATACTGATGATTGGGACAGTGCATGTCTTTGAAACACTGACTTTAAATCAACTTGCATGTGGCTAAACACCCAAGAGGATTTCGGTTTAATAAGTAGGTTAATTACTTCCTGTGCACATCAGTTGATCTGCACAAAAGAGAGAGTTGGGCTCAATGTTATTGCCATCATAGTTTGGAATTTTGTAGACCTGTATATAGATTTTTTATTTATATGACTTAAATTTAAATTTAATGGGACAGTGGTGTTATAGAACAGAAGAATCATACTGTTACACACATGCGCACTCCCACACCCATGCGCGCACACCACACATACAGACACTTTTGTAATGGTATAAATACTAATACAAACAAAATAACAATAGCTTATACTTAAAAAATGTTTCCGAAACCTCTTTGGGATATTGCACCATGTACTCTTGTAGATATTAACCAGTGTTTTATAGCGTATTGCCTCCATCATCAACCATCTGCTTACTTGTCCCCATGTGAATCCCAAATCTTACCTGGATAATGAATTTGGTAACTTGTTCTCATATTCTTGTTTTTATGTTGTTTTTTTTGTTTTTTTTTGCATGCAGGTATTATGCTGAAGTGGCATGTTCTGGATATTGTTGTTGGTGTGTCATTCATAGATGCAATTCAAGGAATTTGAATTATTTTAATGGTAGCCTTGCTAGTTCTGACCAGTTTCCCTTTAAACTTATGTTGCGTTCTATTCTACTGTATGTTTATATATAAATATCATATTTTCACAAAAAGACATCTGGGAACAAGATTTGTTCAATTTTTGTTTTGAAAATTGTAAAATGTTCACATAATATCCTGTTGCAAGTATTTTACCAGAGAAACATAACATTCTTCCTTACTCTAATTAGTGAGATATTGTCTTTCTCTGCACACATAGAAAATGTCATTATATTAGCCCAAGATGTGCTATTTGAATATCTGTATGCACAGTCAAGGGAAAGCAAATGTATTCTGATTTATTCAGTTACCATTGGCAAAAATCTTATCAAGGAACAAGGTCTAGGTCTCCCCAGCGGTCTCCTGCCATCAGGTTACTCATCCAATACCCGGTGCACACCTCTTGCCCCATCCATGCATGCCACATGCCCCGCCCATCTCATTCTTCTTGACTTAATCACCCTGACAATATTGGGGGAGGAGTACAGATTTTTATAATTACTTTTAATGTACAGTGTACACCCTTTTAGCAGCAAATATACTTCTGTTTTCTGATCTTTCAGAATCACTCTATATATGTTTTATCAATTTTTATTGTAGTCATGTGTGAATACTTGAAATAATTAAATTTTGGAAAGCATAATGCAGCATGTGCTGTTGTTTCAGGGCAACATTGCCAGTTGGGGACTCTGCAAATTCAACTAGTCATGAGCGCCAATGTGACATTCACAGAGGCATCAACTACTTCAGTCATGTTTCAGGTAATCATCTGCACAATGTTCATGTTATTAGAGCATAGACAAAGTGAGATAACTATTTTGTTTCTGTATCTGACCATGCACGAGAATAAGTAACATTTATTATGTATGGCAGTATACGTACATTTAATATTATAAAGGGAGATGAGTTTGTCATGTGTTACAGTGAATAGATATGTCAGTTTGATAGATAGTGTGTTGGGATCCACATTTGCACAGCTGTGAAATTGTCATATCTTATTCTGCTTTATTAGTAAAATTTATTCCTTTAAACTAACAAATATGTTTAGGCGATTAAGCACTTTGTATATGAAATCATATTTCTGCTGTTAATGGAGCTATTGTCACTTGGCATTATACAATCTGTATGTTTATTTGAATGTGAAAGAATGTTTAGTTTCAGAAGTTGAACTGTTTCAATGTCACTGTGTAGTGTATTTATCCCCGCTTTTGTTCGAATGTGAAGGCTCTTTACTATATTCACAAGAGCCCACTATCATTTCCCTTCCTCAACCACATGAATCCAGTCCACACCCTCCCCTCCCTTCCCACCCTTTTTCAGAGCATTCTTACATTATGGTGGGATTCTTAGTTAGGTTTACTGTGAACATGATCCTACTTTGGTGGTTTGCTCTGACTTGGTTAGTAATGTAATTCACAACCCAAATGCATGACATCCTGCTTCAGCAAAATGTGTGTTGCTGCACTTTGCTTGTCCATGGAAAATGTTAATGGTGCATGTGATAGAATCATCTGTCTGAATCCTCTCTGTTTGCTTGTGTATCATTTTGGAATTATGGGTTTGTGTAATACTTCTTTTTTTATTGTTCCAGTCCCATGAACACTAGAGTTTGGTAGTTGTCGTAATATCATGATAAAAAGTCTGTGGTATAAAAGAATAGGACATATCAATTTTATACATTATCAGAATTAATAAACACTGCAAAATATTCTTATGTCAATTTTTTGTTTTAGGAAAGTTTTTTTCCAATTGTTTCAAAATTTGTGGAATTAAATATGTCTTGGCTTTTTCGATGTCATTTTAATGTCAGAAACATAAAAGCACATACTGTTTTTATGACAATAATTAAATTATCTCAGTGCAGAATTTAGTTACACAAAGTGCTTAAAAATAATACTTGTTAAGTTTGTGACTATAAAAAATATATTTCTGTGGATTGTGGTCTTCTGGGTTATGAAACTTGTAGACTGCACAGTGTCACAACCCAGAAGTCCATCATTCACATTTTAAGTGCCGTGAAAGTCTGAAATTTCATCAATATGCTATATTCTTTTTTGAAGGACCTGTCTGTAGAGTTCACGTTTGGTACGAGGTTTCTACTGAACATATTTAATGTGGTGGGTGTGGTTTACTTGGGTTCCTACATAATTCAAAGTGTTATAAGAGCAGTTCTTATGAAAATGAAGCATGACAGCTTATATTAAACGATTACATTATGCCTAATAATATACAAGGCCTTGTAAATGTCAATGATGCCGCTAGCTTCCATGACAAGTGTTGCACCCTTCAAAGCACCAGCAATGCACCTCAGTTTTAAATTAATCAGCACACATGAATGTTAAACATACTGCATGGCAGGATGTTGATTATAAAAGTATGAAGACACATTAGTATATGGATTGGTATTTCATTTGAAAGTTCACTTATTTATCAGCTGCTTTTAATTAAACTCTTTGCTTTTGATTATGTATTGTGGTTAACAGCAATATTAGAGACTTTACCAGCACTCATTTACAGACATTCAGAAGCATTTGTGGAATTGAAAATCTTTGCTCTATCGGTCTCCTTTAATTAGACAAAGTAAAGAGAAGTAGAAAAAATATACTTGCTGAAACATTGTGACTGTGCTGAAAAGTAATGCCTCGATTGCTTCTCTAAGTGATGTGAACTAAAACTCATTCAGTTAGGCTTTCGTGCACTTTGTGTGAAGTTTCATACATCTGCAACTAGACGCCTCTGAATTACACATATGCAAATGGTGCGGTATAAGGAGAGTGTCAATGTGGACTAACCTTGTGTGAAATGATTCAGCTTTTGACTGCAGAAAATGTTCCACCGATTGACATTCATCAGTGCATACAAGTTGTTTGTGCAAATGATTATGTAGACATCGGTAATGTTTGATGCTGGGCTGCATGTGTCCTTGCTTCAAGCCTCGGACATCCCAACATGAATGACCGGCAGCATAGAGGGAGACCATGAATAGCAACCTGTGAAGCTCGCCTAAATTATGTTGATGAAATAATCAGTGTTTCTTGGTGTCAATAGCCACCAAAATTGCAGTTTCATTGTAGTTTCATTGTAGTGATTGCAGGGAGTAATTGCTAATCCTGAGTACCAAAAACTGTGTAACTGATAGATTCAGCGAGTGCTCACTGAGGAATTGAAACAGAAGTGGATGGACATTTTCCAATGGTTGCTACAATATAACTGTGAAGCCATCATATTCTTATAGAACATTGTCACCAGTGATAAAAACTAGTGCATGATTTGGCACCGAAAAACAATAGACAGACAATGTGATTCCATCACAAAGGTTCACTAGCGTAATTCTTCGTCTTCTATGGCGCAACAGCCCAAAGTCGAGCCTTGGCCTCCTCCCACGTGAAAGGTTTCTTTGTCTTTTGATGTGTGCATTTGTGAGTAGTGAGTGACCAGCCCACTGCCTCTGCACAATTTCTACTCAATCCTGATTTGTCTGCTAGAGCCATCTAGTAGTGAATCAGGAGAGGCTTGGGTGAGAAATGGCCGCTGGATTTTGCTTACGAAACATCTCGATCATGCTCAGGAGGTTCTTTTGCATGCCATAAATCTACGACATGGGACCACCGGCTTTACTTCCCCTCCGAAGGAAGTTGTGCAGCTGATTTTTAACACCTTTAAAAATCCATCGACCTCGGCCAGTTTTGAACCCGTGAACCTTGGGTCCAGTGTCAAGCACGCTAACCACTAATAGTCCACTGAGGGCGACCAGTAGCGTTTTGAAGTTCATAAGTACATCTTCTGCTGGAAAAGTCATGCCCTCTGCTTCCTGATGTGTTAACGATGTAGTGCATTCAGAATTTATGCCTCATACCACCACCATTAACTCTGAGCACTGAATTAGAATTATGCAAATAGTGTAGGCATGTTTTCAAAAAGTTCATGCTGACACATAGCAGGATTCTCTGTGACATGACAATGTAAGGTCTCGCACAAGCACACAAATTTCTGCAGAGATTCGCCACCGTGGATTCACTGCTTTGGACCATCCACCATAGAGCCCAAGTTTGGCTCCATCTGACTGCTGTCTCTTCGTGAAACTGATAAACCATTAAGAGGACTTCCATCACTTCTTTTCAAAGAATGAAGTCAAGACAGTAATGATGATGTGGTTCCATCAACAAGACACAGTTTTATCATGACAGACGCAGAAAACAACCGGAATTTTGGTGGAAGTGTGTGGACCACGGATGATTATGTAGAGAAGTAATTGTATAAAATTAAAGAAAATAAAATTAGGAGGCATTACTTTTCAGGATACCATTTTATGTTTTAAATCAAGGTGAATCAAGTTGTTGCGCTTGAACATAATAGTTTTGTTCATTGTATAAAATTATGATCCAGTTTGCTTTCTTTATTTCTTGATTTTATTTTCAACTTCAGCCATGAAACAATCCATGAAGACTTATTTTAACAGCTAAATTTCTTCAGTGTCTTTTGATAACTGGATTTTGATTTGTTGCTTGTGAAGATGCATGATATTCCTTATTTACCTTATTTACAAAGGATACAAATTTACTGTCAGTCTTTAGACATAATTAATTTAAATTAGTGTTACAAGAATAGGTATAATTTATTAAGGACAGAGTTTCTGTGGATGGTATTTCATGAAGTTCTTCTGCCAATTGAAGAAGCCCATGTATTTGTCCAAGCAAGTTCATGCTGAATGTTATGAATTATCTTCTGTATAATTGCTGCTTCTATAAACAAATTTTAAGACTGAATAAGTATTGGTCTTTATTCACTAAAACTTGTGTTTTAGTGGTACAGGGACTAGCTTCTATAGTTCATTAAAATCATTTGTGTTGAATCTAAGCAAATGGATCTCAAGTACCTTCACTGATAGCTCTGTCCTACAAAACATAAATTTAAAACTTGAAGAAGCTGTACAAAATACCTGATTCTTAAGTCACGTAGGTTATAAAGTGTGTGTTGTGTCTTTGTAGAAGGTTAAATTGGACAGTATCAAATTTACAGACACTATTGAAATGTCAGATTGGAATGGTCTACTCTTTTCATATCTCATTTGTATTTTGCAATTAGTTACGATTTCTTTATGGGTTGACTGGCACAAGATATGTTTCTGATAGTATGAGTGACTGTTTCATCTGGACATTATTATGTGTGATCTTCTGATATACTCACAGTTTTAATTGGGTATTCTTTATGCTGAAACATGAGAAAAAACATGATATGGGCCTGTTCATGTCTGTCTGTCTGTCTTTATCTTTTATTACATTGTTAGAACAGTGATCTTGTCTCACACTCTTATAACAATTACCTTGGATAAAATTGTTGTCTTTGGTTGTCCTGCTGAGATCATTGACCATAATGTGGTGTAAAGAACACCTTTGGAATTTTAGTGCACTCCAAAATGTATACCTTTCCAATCCTGTTATCTTTTATGAATGTTTTCTTGATTATGCTCATTCAGAGCCAAAATGAGAAAGTTGTGCTATATTTACTCAACTTATTGTATTGTAAATATCTTAATTAGTTCATTTGGAAGACATTGTAATTTAACATGACTGAAGCTCCATAGATTTACTGTGTAGGATGTTATTTGCAGTCGACCTTAATCTAAACATGGATAAATGTACAAACATAGAATGAGTTAATTCTTCCACTTGGTTTTGAGGCTGAGTAGAGGTATAAGAAGTATACGTTGTGAAAGGGAAGGATTTGTGTTTGTGCTAGTTTTAGTACGCCTTATAATTTTGATTTTTAAAGTTAAACTTGTCTTTCAGTTTTCATTCATTTGACACGTGTTTGTATGTGGTCCATTCAGAAATTACTGGCAGTACTGCAACAGCCTGTCTTCACAAGTGTGTGCGTTAATTTTTTTATGGTGGTTTGAAGCTCTAAGTGTCGTGTGAAACTGTCCTAGAAACATGTTCATTCAGGAAGTATGCGCAACAGTGCTTCATCAAACTCCAGGTTGTATGAGGGCAAAATGCATGTCTGGTCTGTGTTAAATAAGATTGCAGGAAGTCTGTGGACCATAAGGCCATCCACACATACTGTGGCAAGATTAGGGGTGCCTATCCTTTTTGGCTTCATGCAATCTGGATTTTGATGAAGAAGTGTTGCTCGTACTTATCGTACGTGTTTATAGAGTCATTTTGCGTGATATGTAACGTCTCACATCGCTCAATATACTCGTAACAACACTTATCACACAATTGTCAAAGCAGATTGGTGCCTGTGGCATGGACGACCTCACAAGAGCTGCTTCCTGCTTATGGCATTATGGACACTGCACTATTGCAGTATTGGAAATAATTTTTGATGTGTCTCATATTGTATGTATATGATTTATGGATTTTTCTTGCAAGAGATGTTTGTGACACTTTCCCCTACAAATATTAGAAGTTTAAAATTGCTTCTCAACATCCTGCCTTCTCAAGAGGCTTAAATTATTACATAACTATATGTTAATTACCCTCCATTACTCAGGGGCGGGAGGTTCCCCAAGAAGGCATAGTTCAATGGATGAAATGTTTGGACTAGTGGCAACATTGACATTGAATGGCCAGCGTCAACGATCTCTTAGTGATAGTGGTGCAACCGGCAAGGACACTTGCACCAGTGGTAAGTGCAAGTATGAATTTACAACTGAACTGTCAAGTTAGGTACCAGTATGGCAATTAGGGGAGTGTAATATGTTAGTAGTCGTACTTTAGTTAAAATGACAGATAGAAATAAGTAATGCTCATGATTGCTGTCTTTTGAGTTGTTGCACTGTAGTCTGGTAGATGTTTACTTATGTATCAGAGGTACTTTCTACCTTCATCATCATTGCCCTAATGATGGAGGTGACAGGCACCTCTGAAACGCTGCTGAACTTCTATCAGACTACATGGCATAACAACCCAGATGACAACCGTCTTCGTACTTGCCACTGTGAAAACCTGAAATCTCATAAATAATCATGTTTTCTTTGTTTGAATGTTATTTCTTTCAAGGCAGTTGACACACAGATATACCATATAGCAGTAATGTGATGGAAATTTAAAGAAGTTGGAATTTTTTTTTTTTAAATGGTTGAGCGGTTAAGGAAGTACCAGTATATGTGCTGGGTCGGTTGGATAACTGTGAAGTCAAATTTAATTTTCTTCATTCTTGTCATTGTGTTCTTTTTGATATTAAAAACCAATCTCTGACATCCTTGAAATTAATTAATTTACTGTCTACCTGTCTAGTCCCAAAACATTTTCTGGTGTCTCAGTAAATTCCATAATGACTCACATATAAATGAAGGTTTTCATTATCATTGAACTTGTTCAAATTGTATGTAACTTTTTATATAATATTAATACATTTATATTATCATCTTAAAAACAAAATCTTATATTATGATATGACATTTCTCATAAATGGTTTTTTCAGCTGCTGCTAAATTTGATAGTAAAAGTTTATATTGTGGCAGAACGTGCTTCCTTTTCTAATATAAAGACATTTTAAATTAAGTATTTAAATGTGCATAAATTATAAATTCTGTACATTTTTATATGATTTCACAAAGTATTTTGATTTGCGTTATACGCTGGAACTTGCTATAGAAGTTTCTTAAATATTCCCAGTCTCGTGAAGAACACAGTTCCTCAGACTGGGACTTGAGTCCTTGTCAGTTGTTCATCTCTATAGCAATTATACACAGGTTCTATATCAGTAACTAATTGCATTGATGTACACATACATGAGTCAAGAAACTTGTACCATAATATACGCACTTTGATCTTAATCTGCATAGCTTGTAACTGGTACAAATTTGTCTTTAATTTATACCAGAAGGTGCTGAAAATGTGTGCCCTTAATGTGTAGACATTTTCAGTATGAGTTTTTAATGTGTTAAATTTTTCTGGCATTAATTTGACATAATGCTGTGATGAAACACAGCTTGTGCCTTTGTAGTTCTAGCTGTGTTCAGCATTCAGGTTTGCTGTCTCCTCTTTTGAGCACAACAGGTAGAAAGGGAGCAGCATGTATTAAGTATGCTGCTTCTGTGTTAAGTGATCCTTTCGAGTTTATCTACATTGAACATATGTATATAATAAAATATTGCCTCTGAACTGGGGGATTTTGTTAATTTGTGCTTCAGAAAATTGAAAAGTAGTAATACTGAAAACTGCAGAAAAAGTATGAAGATTTTGTAGGAAAGTTGAGACATTACTTTTAAAGTTAAAGTTCAGTCCAAGATCTGAGTTGCACTTTTAGATATGTAAATATCTTTCAGGTGATGGGTTGGGTTCTGGCCCAGAACCTGACCTTCTCTCTGACACTCCACCAGTACCGCCTAGACGAAGGGAGAAGAAACGGCATACTCCTCCACGGCCTGTCAGTAATGGACTTCCTCCAACCCCAAAAGTCCACATGGGGGCTTGCTTTTCCAAGGTAAATGATTTTGTTGCATGGCTAGATGATGGAAGGATTTTTCTTCTTTGTAAAGCCTAAGCAGGGCACGTGGTGTAGTGGTTTGGGGTACTTTCCTTCTGCCTCAGAGAGCTTCAAAGATTCCCAGGCCTTACAAAATATGTTGGAAGATATCTTCAGGATCCCATTGACTATTTACCATAAACTGCTACAGCACAGCCCTTAAAAAGAGTGGAGGTTCAACAGTTGTGGCCATGATGATAAATACTGAGAAGATTAAATGTTAACCCACATCATACATTATGCTATAAATTAAGTGTAAAATAATTGTTGTTGTAGTTATAAAGTCTCTAGTCACCCTCATGAGTAAATCATCTCAGAAATAAACATTGTTATAGTATACAGTAATCCCCACTTAACATACCCCATACAAACCTTTTCCATTCATTGTACAAGAACCCATTATGGGTTGGTCATGTCTGTGTGTCCATCCGTCTGTCCAGTCAGTTCAACTTGAGAACCACTGGATGGATTTGGATGAAATGCGATTTGGAGGTTGTGCCATTCTGCATGACCTCTGAATCATACTTTTGAATATCCTATGAATGGTGACAACAAAATGGCAGATTAGAAAATTCATGAGGTTGACACTGAGGTGTTGTGATCTGGTGGCCATAGTGGGAATTTATTTACAATGGTTACTAATGGTGACCACTGTTATGCGATCTTTGAATGTTCACCATTTTTACTGTGGTAATCATGGATCATATTGATGTAAGGGAAATCAGCCAAAGTGTTTGTGTATGTTCATGTTTTTTGGGGTGAGGGCAGGTTAGGTTAGAAAAGGTTGGGAGACGTTAGTTTCAGTTATGTAAAGTTAGGTTAGGTTAGGTTAGGTTAGGTTAGGTTAGGTTAGGTTAGGTTTGTTTAGTTTCAGTTAAGTATGTTTAGATTAGGATAGATGTTTAAATATGAATTTTAAATGTTGGATTTTCGAATGTGGGAATTGTAAATACAAATGTTCCCTGGTATTTGAATTTTATTGCATCTTTATATGTGTTTGTATTTTTTAAGTTTTCTTCCTTAGCACAGTGTATTATTTTTACAAATATTTCACACCAATATTTTTTCGTATTTGCATTGTGTTGGCTATGCTAATACCTGAATCAACTAAACAGCACTCTCAGAGTTTTCTTTTGATAAAATGGCAAAGCAGTTGAAGTGTATAAGATCCAAATTAACTGTCAGAAAGTTAGGACTATTAACTTCATTTCTTATGCATTTATTCTTTATTGTCGTAGGCATGACATACTTTTCAGTGGGTCATATTGGAACACCATCACCTAAATACAAATTTGTGCCATGGTGTGTACATTATTTCTACCTCTTTTCCTGCTGTTGAAGGATCTGCCTTGCTCCTGTAGTGTCGGACAGTCATGAGTTAAGACCAGGGCTTTGAATCAAACTGCATAGTTTTACCGTACCTGGACATAGAGTGAATCTTGAAAATTAATTAAAACTGAACCGTCAACCTGAACTAATAATATCTTAAGAACCAGTTTGGAATTTATCTAAAGCGCTTCATCTAACATTGTGATAAAAAAAAAAGTAACATGTCTCAATTCCTTCTTGGACCTGTTTCAGCTGGAAGTATTCAAGAAACATTGTAAAATAATGTAATCTCTGAAACACTCTTTTTCTGGTATCTCTGCTTATTGTTGATGCTGTTAGCAGCAATTGACTAGCCAAGGGAAGAGATGAGTCTTCTTTCAGAAAAGATTTGTAAGTGAGATGTTATGTTGGACAGATTTAGAATAGACTAATACAATAAATACAAATGTTCTGTGGAGTGTGGCAGTATTGGTTGACCGCAACATTAATGAATCGCTGTAGAAGTAGTGATTTGGGCAAAGCTTTGTGAGATGCTGAAATCAACAGTCCTTTTTTTCCCAGGTCCAACAAAGAATAGACTAAATGCAGTAAACATAAATGGTGGTATTTCTTGACTAATGATTAATGAATCGTTATTGTGACTGCCAGTGTCGTTAAATTTCTGTGTTAGGCTGCTTTTTTGTGCTAAGGAGTACCAGTGAGTTAAATCATTGTTTGTCAGTTGTAACCAAGTGAGTGACTAGTATTAAAAACAAAATATAGGAAATATCTTTTTAACATCATTGTTCAATTCTTTTGTAAACTGGGTTTAAATTTTGTGCCTCCACTTAAGCCTAGGAACAAGTTTTTTAACAAATTGTTAATATTTTTTAGGCAAATCTTGCATTGCTAGCAAATGTATTTGTGAGACTATGTGTATGCTAGTTTGACTAACCATGAGACTGGAAATTAAACTAATTAGCATTTCTAATAATTCCATTAGCTATGTTTTAACTATACAGTCACCCGGTTCAGCCCCCAATTTAGTATGATAGCTGTAAGCACTCCGGTTTGGTAGTATTTGTGAAACGATAAAATAATTGGATAATGCCAAAATTTGGCGTGGCTTTGTCTTGAAAATGGCTACACGTATTTACTAGCAAGCTGTGATATCAAAAACAGAGTTTTTGCTCTTTTAGTTGGTGTGTCAAATACTACAGTGTTGTTGTTGTTGTTATTTCTTTGTCTTGTTATCATAGCTTATTCTTTTCCTTGTTATGTGCGGTGTTCATGGTAAGGCTGTTTTTATGCAGAGAATTTATTGAATGCTTTCCTGATATGTTTTCAGATATTTTTTACTTATTTAGCTGCAATTCCCATGGCCTCAGTGATTCCTGGTGTGTCAAAGCATTTCATATTCCACATTTGCTGAATTCCCATACTTACATTTCTGTATCTAATTTATTTTTGGTCTCAATTACATTTCAATTCAATTCTATTGCTGTATGTATCCATAAGCAAATTTTACCTTTCTTGTTTTTATAAAAGATTTGTGATGAAATTAAAAGCAGAATTCATTCGGGGAACGCTTGTTTTTACTCAATTCAAAAACTGTTATCATCTCATTTACTGTCCAAAACTCTGAAGATCAGGATATGTAAAACAATAATTTTTCCTGTTGTTTGGTATGGCTATGAAACATGGTCTCTTACTTTGAAAATTACAGGTGTTTTGAAAACGGTGCTCAGGAAGGTATTTGGACCTAGGAGGGATGGAATAATCGGGGAATTTAGAATATTACATGACAAGGAGCAGTGTGAAGTGTACGGGTCACCTGGCATAGTGAGGAGGCAAGGGGTGCATATAGAATTTTGGTAGGGAATCATGGAAAATGACCACTGGGTAGACCAAGAAGGAAATCTAAGGATAACATCAAGATGGATCTTAGGTAGGCGGGATGTGAGGGTGGCAAATATAGTTGGCTCAGGATCGTGGCCGGTGGCGGGCTTTGGTGTTGTCGGTGTTGAATCTGCGGGTTCTGCTACCAGGGAGTTTGTTAGTTGTGTCTGGGGTATTTTCCATAACCCCTTGATTCCACTATACTGTTATATCGTCCTGTTCACATACTGACATCAGTATGAGTAGTATTTTTCTGTGTTTCAGTGCCCATTGTCTTGCGGGTTGAGTAATGTATATGCGTAGACTTTATTGTGTATTTCTATATATTCATTCTTAGCCAGAATAGGAGATCCTGGTGGTAGGTGTTCAATGGTTCCTTCGTATTCTTTTACACGGTTGGCATCTACGTCCAATTTCTTCTTTCACAATTTTTCTCTCAGTGTAATTTGTACCGATTGCCTGATCCCTGCCCTGCCGCAGTTGTACCTTCTGTTTCTCCCTTAGTGTCTTGAGTATATTGATATTCAGTTGGTTTTCTGTCCTGTTTAACTGTAAGTAATAAATGTAATGCCCACAACTGACAAGCGTAATCCATGTTAAAACATTCCTATACTGATCAGGCTGAAATAGTAGTAACATGGCTGGCTTTTTCATGATTTTCGTCGGTCATTCTTGGCAAATGTTGGGTTAGTATTTTGAAATAGGCTACTACCATTTCATTCCCAGTCCATTCCTGTTTTTCTCCATAAATGATTGTCTTCTCATCGCATTTGACATTGTGTCCTCTTGCAGTTGGAACAGCACCATCATCAAATTTACAGATAAATTAGCACACAACATAATTGCAGTTGAAGTGAGCTCTAAGTATTCCATGTTACTCATTAGGTGTTCAATGGTTGTCCTCTACGTATCCACTGCACTGCAAGCTGGATCCACCCAGACACAAGAGACCAGCATATACTCATAGGTGCTGAGGAGGGTATCTACAACCTTAACCTCAATGAACTCCATGAAACTGCTATAGATCAACTTTATCCACGCAGAACAATATGGATGTATGTCATCAAGGACGTTTTGATGTCGCTCTCAGGTTAGTGATTTCCATCTAGGGTTTTAGGGATCCCTGGCACCTGAAGTATGTGGCGACTGTTTTTTCTGTCAAAAATTATCATTGACATGTTTAAACAGTGCTCTGCGGTGATGCAGGCAGCAAATAAAATTCATACCCCACGTTTCTGTTGCAGCAATTAAGAGTAGGTATTACAAGTCGAGGAATAAGTAAAGCTCAGTGCAGCTTTAATTTTCGTACGCATTGAGTCCCTTTCATTTAGTTCAGAGACAAAAATACGTGTTAATCTGTGATTTCGTATCTTTTGTGTGCTTTTTGAAATTTGTTTATCTGACACTTGTTATAATGTATTTGTATGATATGGATTACAGAGTTTTGGACATGATCTTCTGCCATGATAGTATGAAACTGAAAGGAAATAATTTAATAGTCTGAATATAGTTGTGTGTTTTTAAGCAGTGACATGAATGGTAGATTACAATGACTTTGTGGCATAACATCTTTAAAGTCTGGATGTATTAGTAGTGCTTTAGCAAATATGACATTCTTTCAGCGTTGCTTTGAAGGCCACATTCATCATAATGTAGCACATTAAGTGAGAATATCAGACCAAATACCTGTACACAGGACAGCACAACACAGAAAAACGCGGACAAACATCCATGGCTTGAGTGGGATTCGAACCCACGGTCCCAGCGACCAAGCGGCACAAGGCCCACGCCTCAGACCGCGCGGCCACTGCGGACCCCTACAGTGTCATAAACTTGATTATTATTACTTTTTGGACACTGTCCAGGAAGTGATAATAATGTCATCAAAAACATTCAGATTTAGTGTCACGGTCTGTTTAACTAATAGCGGCTGCCCAGGTGGTCTCACCTGCAGCAGCGAAGGTAAGTGCTGGTAAAAGCTTCTGCTCAGAACTTGGACATCGGAATCATCACACACTCAGTGAAGTGTTGTGTTTTGATTACAGGCAAAACACCTCAGCTCTACCGACATGACTTACTAGCATTACAAAGCAAGCAGACACACAGGTTCTCACTTCATATGAACAAAATTCCAGAAAGACTAGTACCCCGCAAGTTTGCGCTCACCACCAAAGTCCCTGATACTAAAGGATGTACAAAATGCTGTGTTGGCAGAAATCCTTATAATGGTTACAAGTACCTCTGTGGGGCTATGGCATCTGGAATTTTCCTTATGCAGTGGTATGATCCTCTCAACAAATTTATGCTTTTAAAGGTGAGTAATTTCATTGATGTATCTTAGTACAGTCCCATCTGAATTTGGTGATGTTTGAAGTGTGTGTGAAGTAACAATCCCCAGCACTGGCGGGGAAATTTATTTGCATTTGTCAGATCCTTGAGTATTGGATGGCGATACATGTTGTCACAAGCGTACACCAGAGTAAGCCAGGAAAATTATGGTATTTCAACAGAACTCACAAGTGTGGCTTTCGACCAATACTGTTAGAGGTGGATGGAAACTTGGTGGGACTAGTTCTTATCCAAGTTTGGCAATGTCAGACTCTGCGACTTACATAGATTCCTGTAGCCATAGCTTGAAATGTATGGGTTCTCATTCAGCTGAGTGAGTTTTGTTATTCTCTTCATTATAAAGTTCTCTCTAATTAAGGTTGAACTGGCATATTTTCACTTGATATCTCATTTTTTACGTACTTATGAAAAATTTTAGCAGAATATGAAATGGTGTATATTGCAGAAATTCTGTCTAAAAAATTAAAGATTATGATGATTACACTTTGAATTTTGAAACTGTGTTTACAAAAGTGAGGTTTTGTAAATTTCTCTCCCTGTTATTTGCTACAGCATTTTGAGTGTATTCTGCCAACACCACTCTCAGTATTTGAGATGGTCATCACCCCTGAAATGGAGTATCCTATGGTGTGTGTCAGTGTAAAACAGGCTTATGAGCAAAATAGACTGAAGCTTGATCTCATTAACATGAATTCGGGTGCTAGTTGGTTTCATAGCGATGAACTGGAAGACATGGACGGAACAGGTATGTTGAACTGCTGTTGTTTTTTGTAGGCTTAAGGGTTTCTGTCTTGCCGTGGTTTTAATTAGAACATCTCTGAAATTCTTACTTTTCTCTACACCACAACAAGAGACCGGCTGCGGAGCCCACTCAGTAAGTAGTGGGAGTACTTTCCTCAGGGGCAAGGCAGCTGGGACATGAATCTAACCACTCATCCCCATCTGTTGCCAAGTTTAAGACAGTGTGGAGCAACATCTGTATAGTGTGGTGCTTAATTAAGCAGCAGAGGCAACTTTATCTTACTTTTTACTTATGTGCTATGGCTGATAGTCATCAGTAAATTATTTGCTGTTAATAAAAGATAATTTAATGCAGTGTATTTACTCGCACCATGTTTTTATTTCACAAAGACATCTTCAAGGCTGAACGCATATGCATTTAAAGATTAACGTAGATAGTTTAAACCTTTCCAAACACATTCTTAATGTGGACATGAATGTGACCCCGTTGGTGAAAATTCCACCGAAACACGTAATTTGAACATTTTTAATTTGTTTCTCTCTCTCTCTGTCTTTGTTGTCATCTGAAATGCATGTGTGAGGTTATGTTGTGTGCGCGCACATTTGTATGCATATGCTCTGTAATACAGTTTTGAATAAAGTCTGATGGTATATTCTATTTATTCATGTGTGGTACAGGCTTATTGATGGTGCTTGGAAAGTGTACTATGCTAAATGTGGTCTTCCATCTTACTTTTGATGTGTATAAATTAGTGGTTGCATCTGTTTTGTTTATGCATATTCAGTGACTTAAAGTACAGTAATTTTATTCTTTTACAGCTACAGTTGTACCTCGACGAGAATACATAAATGTCATTAATGTTTCACAACTGGAGAAAGACGCCATCTTAGTTTGCTATGACAGTAAGTTATACAATGTGTAATTCATATTTTTGAGTGAATGTTTTCTGCTGATATTCAAACTCTGTGGTGGACCACCAAATTGTGGTATCGAAAAAGCAAATGCTAGTATTGGTGATTGATTTGTGGGAAATTAATGATGTTGTTTTGAGACTGATACACAAAATTCCTGTAAAATTACATTAAAGTTGTGAATTGATTAATTAAATAAATATAATTCTTAAAATTCTATGCAGAATAGCAGCTAAAAATTAAGGTCCCCTCAAAATTTTATGTTTTTGAAGCTTTACTTCATGAATTACTAGTATTATAATAGGAATTAATTTAATTTGTGGGATCAAATTACATGACTTACTACAAAAGTTTCAGATTTGTGAAATTCCTGAGACACACAGGGTGTACTTAGGTGAAGCACGTTGTTAAATTTTATGACAGTGAAAATTATGTTACAGATCCTTTAATTTTGACACATTGCATATGGAAAAATTGGTGCTATAATATGAACACATTTTGAATATGTGGCCTCACATCACACATACATCATATCTTAAGAAATTCTAGACTGCTATGACAGTCTAAACCAGCAAAACAAACTTTATTTTAAAATCAAATGCCTGTCTGTTTTAAGTGCTCTTTAATTTCTGTTAAAATTAAATTTACAAGGGAATGTCTTGAAAAATTAATAATGAAATTTAAGTATAATGTTTTGCTGTAAAATATATCCTAATTAAGTACATCCAGCTGTGTAATATGTTTTAATAATATCAATGATAGTATTTAATTTTATTAATATTATTACTGTAAAATAGCTCATTGGTTCTTGTTTTTCAGATATGGTTAAAATTGTGACACTTCAAGGTAGACCAAAGTCTAACAGAAAACAGATACCACAACTAAACTTTGATTTTGCAGTGGAATCAATTGGTAAGTTAGACTGTTTTATGTTGTCATTGTAACAGCTTCGACTGGAGCCACCACATACATATTTGTAGATTTTACTTCTCTCGAGTCATGATTGTGTCTGGTTTCTTACATATTTGTAGATTTTATTTCTCTCGAGTCATGATTGTGTCTGGTTTTTCTTCAGCCAAGATGTATGGTCTTCGTGGTGAATTAATTTAGATTATGTGTATGAATCTAAATTTGTTTAGTATTGTGTTGAATATCCAGTTCAAAGTTTGAACAGACATTGCCTAATGCAGCTTAAAAATACGGTGGTGTGGCGTTGTTCTGGCCCAAATCAACGCAGCAGTTGATATGACCACCTTGGACTTCATTGGAACTTTGTAAGCCTATTCTGATGTGTAAATGATAAATACAAAGTTCTTCCTTTCATTGTCATTTAATTTCAGAAATTTTTATTTTGAAATTCTCTACATTCTGATTCGCTTAAATGCTTATAACTGTGGTCCTAATTAAGGTAGCACATACTTTCTTCCAATTGAATGCTCTTATGTGGGACTTTCATTTGGCATTGCTTTCATATTTTAGGGCACATTAACACTTTGACCTTGATATTAATAAAAAACATCCTGGCTTAATTAAGTTTTCCCAAATACATTTTGTGGTTCTCGAAATGCATTTTTGGAAAATTTAATGGTAGGTCATGAATGGGTTGAGAGATATTTTATAACCACAGCTTACACACACATTGTTATTGATCACTTTTATTAAAGATTACAGTAAGCCACACAGTTAATAAGGAAGGGGAGAACATAAACCTTGCAGACTCATTCATTAAAATATTAAAATTAATTTTTCATTTCAGTAAGAAATATTGTCTGTAAGAGTAGTTGTTCACAGTTTGCATAATCTGGTTTCTAGTTCCTCAGTGGTACAACTGGAACCCACAAAGTGTCTGGTGGTGAAGGACACGTGAATTATTTAGTAGGGCCAGGGGGATGCAAAAATGTTGGTTGAATTTTGCTGTCATTTGGCTGTAACACAGCTGCAAGCCACCACTCTCTGTATTATTTGCAAGTCGCATATCGTTTAATGTCTTCCAGTAGATGCCCTTCATTTTGCAAATATGCTGTTTGCGTGGTGTTGAATGCATCTGTTTCCAAAAAAATTTGTTGTCTTCTGAATTTGGTTTTTTGAGGCAGGATGACGCAGAGGTGTTGGAGCTTTAGTCAAATATTTAAGTTTACCACAAAGAAAGCCGCACAGTCTCCTTTTAAACAAATGCGCAAGTTCAGTCTCAAGTTTAAACAATCTGATATAACGGCAAAACTGACGTTCTTTGTCGTTTTGTTCTGTGAATAGTAAGAGTAGTCCATAGTTTTTTTATGTGTTTCTTAAATCTTCGGCAGACAATATTAGATTAGTCAGTCACTCTCAATAAACAGTTGTTTGCAAATCTGTGCAATTTAACGTGTAACAAAATAATCTGACCATCTTCCACTTTACCATAACAAATAGCCTATCAGACCCTGATGCCCTGTGTCATATGATCAGTAACATTGCTGCAGATGATAACTAAATTAATACCTTTGAAGCTGAGAGCAATAAACGTAAGTAATGAAACTATCCCGAAGTTTCAAGTTCTTCTGAAGAGTGAGACATGAGAAACTGTTTATAAAGACAGTGATGCCAACACTAAGTTTAAATAATTTTTGTTCTTTTTTAAATATATTTGTAGTTGGTAAATGTTCCGGAATGTTTTCAGTCTGCCTGCCCGATAGTGTATTGGCGTTTCACAAGCATGGAATGCAGGGTCGCAGTTTTAAGAATGGAGAAGTAACGCAAGAAATCGTGGACCAGAGCAGAGTTTACAGGTTGCTCGGTTCAGATAAGTAAGTTGAAAGTGCATTTTATTAATTGCCTTGACAAGATTATGAAATATATAATGTAACATTTGGTGTGACTTTTACTGAAAAGTCAAGTTTTTTGTAATTTCAGCTAAAGGAGTGAGTCAATGTTATGATTCCTGAGTAGGAGTCGTGAGTCACGGCTTGTGTAGCGTCACACTCTGCTGTTAAGATACTCAGTTCGGTTGTCATGGATTTAAGAACCTTGCGCTGCTGCTATGTAACAGAAGAGTCTTTAGCCCTAAGGCGATTTAAGTGTGGTTGCAGAGCTGTCTTTCAAATTTGAGGTTGAGTGCATTATGTGTTATGTGCTTTCTTTATGTAGGATTGTAGTTCTGGAAAGTCACCTCTGTCAGGAAGTAACCAGAGGAGGCACACTGAGTGAAGAGGGTGCAGACCTCTATATCCTTGCAGGGCATGAGGCAAGCTACTGAATATGCTGCAAGGATGGTTGCCAGTGCCGCGTATTTTTAGTTGTGTCCTACTGGCTGTGTATGAAGTGCGCTACGGACAAAGGTTTGTTGGGAACACGAGCGTTTGGACCAGTAACATGGTAACTGGTACATGCAGCATACTCAAGGTCGGATTAACGTGAAACTGGAACACAGCATCAGAATATCATGCTAATTCTTATTTATTTCACTAGAACTATGTCACAGTTTGAGATATGAAGGATTTCCATTTTAGTGTGTTATTCAGTGTCACATCCTCGTAAGAAGACATTATTTATTTGTTTCTTTGTGTTACGTGTGGGAATTCCCGAGACTGCTATTAGAATGTGAGTTTGGAAGTGTGAGTGTGTGTCTGTGAGTGGCGTGAGAGTAATTACCAATTTACCCAACAGTGCAATAGATACGGTGATACATTGATGACCTGAGATTAGATAGGATGCTGCCAAAATTTCTGTTATTTTCTGTATAATAAGAAAATTAAACGTTTGTCATCATATTGCATGCTCTTGTAATAGCTCTGCTTTTAGCCCAATTTTGCTCAAAGAATGTTATATCAAAACGTTTGCGTAAGAAAATGCTTCCACTATCCGGTACTGGTACAGAAAAATACTCATCATGTCTGCCGAGTAGTTAAAACTTGTTTGTGCTTGTAAGATTTGAGGTTTTCACAGCGGTGAGTATGAAGATTTCTGTCTTCTGGGTTGTTGCGCTGTGTAGTCTGGTCGATGTTAACCAACGTTTCAGAGGTCATACTGGGCCTGATGACGGTTGCAGTATGACCTCTGAAACGTTGGTTAACATCGACCAGACTACACAGCGCAACAACCCAGAAGACAGAAATCCTCTTGTTTGTGCTTTATTGCAGGAGATGTATTATTACCACTTCTTTAATATGATCCTTTATTGGAAGATAGACTGTTATCTGAATACAGGGTGTCCTGAAATGGTGTATTAACATTACAATAAGGAATCCTTTTATGATTTGCTGCATATTACTCTACTCCCCCAGAAAGAATAAATTATATTTTAAATCATGTCTGGCAATGCCATCAGTGTTCTCTGACCACAGTTCTGAAGTTAGTGAATAGGAGATACGAAATTTCATCTTACATGATCAAAAAGTCACACAACCCATCCTGACATGTTCTGTTTGTCAAAAAATAAATTTCATTGAAATCAGAAAACAAAAACAATGTCGTATTAAGTGCTGGAAATGTGTCCATTGCATTCAGTGATGTATTTGTTCACTGTTTTCCTCGTTTCATGTGTCCCTGAACTCATTCTGGCAAGTTTAGTGAGAACGAGATTCCAGGCAGTGTTTGACGATGAACATTCACTGCACTTGTGAAAAAGACATCATTGCAGTTCGACTGTTTGAAGACAGTTGATGGACTGGTGAGAACAGGTCACAGCATGACGTGACCTGCGTGGGCTCTTGTATGGTTGCAGCAATATTGTGTGTCTATGAATCCAGTTGCAACAATCCATAAATATTTTAATGTGGGTTGGCGTAACTTTTTCATCGCCTTGTAGTTTGAAAGGTAGTGTCTACGCAATAAATTAGAAGTCATGATTATTTTGTGACATGTTTCCAATTTCC